>CAHIKZ030005470.1:827500-912500 GCA_903632075.3 Acanthosepion pharaonis | reverse complement strand
TGACCTTTTTTTGTACGAAGTGGTTCGTGAGCGACACATAGGGAACTGGTTTAGTAGCACTTGCTTGCAGAACCCAGTTTCGTCTTGACTTGATGCTGCATTTTTCTGTCTCCGGTCATGCTCATCTATAACCTCAATGGGTAAACTTCATAGATAGTTATTGAACATTATTTACTGTAGAAATAAAATACAGTGTACCTTCTGTATTACCTCTCTGCTGTTATGGTTAGGATTTATAATGAGAAATGAGTCACAATCAGCCTTCACACCAATGATTACATATATTTTCACTGGGCGGATACTACCATTATATGAATGAACAAGATGTCCGTGTTTCTATATTGCATTTAACATACCAAATGATATTACAATTATGAATAAGAAAAATGGAGATTAATTAATTCAATGTTCGAGAAATCTGAACGGAAATATCAACAAGTGTTTCTAGAATGCCCTCTTCATAGAAAAAGTTGCTTTGGTGTGATAATTTAATAAAAAATAATTAAATAATAATAATTAATAATAAATAATAATAATATAATATTATTATTAATAATTAATAACAGACAATATTCAGTAATAGATAACAATTAATAATAAATAAATTAATTATAAAAATAATAATTTTATAAATTTTAATAAAAATTTAAAAAAAAATTTGTTCGATAAATTAATAAAAACTAATAAAAATAAATTTTAATACAAATAATAATTTAATAATAATTAATAATAATTGATAAATGTTAATAATAATTAATGATAAAAATAATAATTTAATAAATTTTAATAAAAATTAACGAAAAACATTGTTTTGATTTTGATAATTTAATAAGTATATAATCCAAACTGGGAGAAATTGCTGCCACATTAGGTCTGGTGCTTCTGCAAAGTATATAAAGATTCTTGACAAATTCCAAAGAAAAATCGGTAAAATTATCGGTCCTCACCTGGCATCTCGTCTTCAATCACTTTCCACGACCGCAAAGTTACTCCCCTGTGTCTTCTTTATAAACCTTTTTATTGTGAATTTGTTTTTGTTACCACGACTTAACAATTTTATACGGAGATTAGCGGCTAGGTCTCGTAATTTCATTACTGAAATTGCTACGTGCAATCCTCAGTTCCAGCGCTTAAATGAATAGAACTAACCACAAGGAATACTTTTTGCGAAGTTGTTCGTGAGCGACAGATAGTGAACTGGAGTTACAGTAACCAGAACTGATGTGATTCTTGTTACTTCTGGAAATTACAAACACAAATAACGACCAGAGATCCAATAATTTCAAATGAATTAAGGGATTTTAAATTGTTAATGTGACGTTATTTCTCATTACTTAAATAAATTTGTACTTTAGAGGATGCACGTTTTTGTGTAGACGCCTAGCATTTTATCATTTTTTTTTTTTTGGACAGTGTAAATTACATGTACTGGCCTGTGCATTCAAGAATTTTAAGAAATGTGTCGGAAAGCATATTTTCTTTATTAAGATTCTAGAATGCACTTGTTTAAAAACAATTCTGCTAATCTACTCAAACCTGTATATCCGTTAAAACATAGCGTTTAAATTAAAAACATCCAGTAATCTTTGAAAACCACCACAAGGCTGTCTCTATTTCTGAGATGAGGTATTATGTACACTATTTACATTATTCGGACTATTGTCCTCGTCTTTGTTGGCATATTTATCACAACGTTTCGGCTGTTGTACGTTCCGGCCTTCTTCAGGTGATTGGAATGTCGAACTGAACTCTTTATTTCGCTCGCTGGGGCAGACTGTTCTCCTTCCACGTGCCATGTCTAATGGATGTCAGTTATGAGCTATCTCCTGTTAATTCCCCTCTCCAAGTTCTCCACTGTCTGTTAAGACATAGCACATGGAAGTTGAACAGTCTGCCCCAGCGAGCGAAATAAAGGGTTCAGTTCGACATTCCAATCAACTGAAGAAGGCCGGAGCGTACAACGGCCGAAATGTTATGATAAATATGCCAACAAATATGAGGACAATAGTCCGAATAATGTAAATAGTGCACCCCAGGGTTATAATGAATATGGAAACGCTATAATAATAATAATAATAATAATAATAATATTTGTAGTGACAATCTTTCATGAAGTGGTACGTGAGCGGCACATATTGAAATGACGTTAAAGTAGGTAGATATTGTTTGTTACTTGGTGCAATCAAAGATCAAGGACGTAAAGAATATAGAACAAGCAGGCATCCATTAACTTAGATATACTTACTTGAAAGGCGAAAGACTGTTATTACATTATCTAATAAAAGCCGACTAAATGTCATTCACAGGAATATGAAAGTATGAGAAGACATCGTAGTAATATTAGCGATTACATTTGGAAAATTATGATCGGCCAGTTTTTATTTTTGGCAATTTTGGTATCTGAAATGTTTAGCAAGATTCAGTAATCATTTCGGAACTGAAGAATCAGGAACAAAGGCAAATATAAACGCAAGCATTTAAAGCAAATATTACTGAGAGATAATAGAAATATATTATGTAGACACAGTATCAAGAACACAGTATTGATTATATATGTCAAACAGTTATTACAAGAGAGTGTTGTAGTTTGAAAAAAGAAAAAAAGCAAGACTGACGGCCATATCACGTAGAAATACCGGTTCCCGTACGATTACCGAAATTGAGCAACGTTGAGACTAGAGGGGTGACCGCTTGGGAATACCAAGTGCTGTAAGGTTTGATGTGCGGGTGGAGTAATGGATAACAACTCTGTATTGGAAATCGGAGAGTCGAGTTCAAAT
Organism: Acanthosepion pharaonis; assembly: GCA_903632075.3. Lineage (NCBI taxonomy): Eukaryota > Metazoa > Mollusca > Cephalopoda > Sepiida > Sepiidae > Acanthosepion > Acanthosepion pharaonis. The sequence continues at coordinate 909,720 of CAHIKZ030005470.1, read as the reverse complement.
TCAAGTCGGTTTTGTTATATTCACTTACGCGCAAATATCCTTATTTGCATATATAAATAAATAAAAATTCAAACTTTTGACAAAAACAATATTTGTCAAAATAAATAAATAAAAAATAACGGTTAAATTAATGAAAAAAAGCGTCCATGAAACGAAAATACAGAGCAATTTAAAATCTTTTGCAAAAAAAAAACCTTCCTGGTATCGTTGTTTCTACCAATCAGGTATCTGCAGACAGTTTCTTCCAATTAGGAATCGTCAGGCCGTTTCTACTAATCAGGTATCAACAGGCAGTTTCTACTAATCAGGCATCGTCAGGTAAATTTCTACCAGTCAGTTTTTGCTAATCTGGCATCGTCAGTCAGTTTTTGCCAATCTGGCATCGTCAGGCAGTTTTTGCCAATCTGGCATCGTCATGCAGTTTTTGCCAATCTGGCATCGTCAGGCAGTTAAATTTAGGGTCGTAATTCTACGCCGAGATTCATACCATCTATTAATGGAAATAACTCGAGATCTGCGATTACAGAAAAACAAAATAAAGGAACAGAAATAGGTTATAGATTCTTTTTAACTATATATGATTGCATTCAATTTCGCTCAAACGGCCCGTTGTCATTTACGCATGAATTCGTTTTTGCTACCTTTTGTCAAGATAGCAATTACGAAGCTCTTGCTATCTTCTTGCCGAACCCCGACAGCTTTCAGAAAAGAGAATCGAATGGGTATTTCGATCTCCTGACTATGTTCGTTGAATATACGGCTATTTTGGCCACGGGCTGTAACTAGTCTCATCTATAATTTTCGGGTTTGCGATCATATTACGTTGAAGCACCGGTTCACGTACGATCAAAAAAGTTAAGTAAGGTCGAGTCTGGTCAGTACCTACATGGGTAAGCGCTTAGGAATGCCATGGGCTATAAGCTTGTGTGTGAGGTTCACGTAATGTATAACGGCTCGGAATTGGAAATCTGAGAGCAGAGTTCCAATTTCATTCTGGTTCATTATATTCATTTACGCGCATATTTCCCTTGGGAAAGGTAGGAATATACCCTCCCACCTAAGGGTTAATTAGTTGAAATTGTAGCAGTAAATCATTATTATTTCCAAAAAATTTTACACTTCTAAAATATTTTCTGGCCTTAAATAACCTGAAAAAGGTTGATAAACCGTAAAAAAAGCAAATCATTGATTTGCTTTTTGAAAACCATCCTCAGGGAAAATCAGAATAATTTTCTAGGGACAAAAGATATTTTCTTTTTTGTTAATTGCTGCGTGAATATTCGAGTGCATTAAAACTATTTTCGTTCTTTTATAGCACTTTACTCTAAAGCTTATTTCATCTCAACAACTATAGACCATGACTCCATATTGTTTTTATTATTATAATAGTTTCTGCTTTCGATCAACTTTTCGTTTTCAACAGAAACAAAAACATTATGGGAGTTGTCTATCAAGTTGTACACCTTCAGGAACTTTCGCAGAATATTTTCAATGCAAAGAAACGTAAACTGCTTAAGCGAGAGGATAATAAGCTTTATTCTAAATTTCTCAATGTTGGACCAAAGTGGTACAGACCCCAAACTCCCCAATAATCACTGGGACAATACCATCTTGAACGTTCAACAGTTCTAGCAGCATCCATTCGGAGCTCGGTGTATTTCTTTAGCTTGTCAATTACATTTGACATTAATTTAATCGTCACTAAGAACAGTTCTGTTAATCTTTTCTTCTTCTTTGTCAACGACGGTGATGTCTGGAGTGGTGGCCCCAATTGACGTAGTCTGTTTGGGTGTTGATGTCAAGCAAGATATTGATTTGGTCGTTTTTGATCACCTTCCCTGGCCTGTGGTGGTGCCACATCCTTTCGATTTCAATTCAACAAATGATGTTCGTGAGGGATACATAGTGAACTAGATGTAAATTAGTCAGAGTTTTTTTAATTGGTGCGAATAGGGAACAGGAAGGTAAATATTTACACAGTCAAGAATCCAGTAATATCAAGTAATTTTCGGTGCACTCTTAAGGTATATGAAAAGAATTTTCATTTTTTACAGACCTTTACTTCAAATCATATTCCGTGTACACATCTATAGACTGTCAATGATTCCAGTATATTATTATTGTTAATATAATTTCATTTGATTCCTGTCGTATAATCATTTTCTTCCTAAGGTCAGAAATGGCATCTTGACATTTTCCACTGAATAGTTTAGCAAACAAAGAAAAAATAAGAAAATAAAAAAATAAAAAATAAAATAAAAATAAAATAAAAACGAAACGACCCAAGACCACACACATATTAAATTGATAACGTCTTTCGTAAGGTATGAGCTGTACGTGTTAATACAATTTTAGCGGTATTTCTTTAAGGCATGAGCTCCCAGGAACCCTTTTAATGAGTCTATCAGAAACCTTTCTAATCAAACCCAGAAATCCAACCACAATTAGATTTTCGATGTCCTCATGTTCCACATTTTTGAGATTTACACTTCAAGATCCTTGTATTTTTATAGTTTTTTGAAGCTATTCAAAGATACATTGCATAATAATAATAATAATAATATTATTATTATTATTATGATGGGCACGTGTACGAGTGGTTAGAACGTTCGCTTTCTGACCACGAGATCCGAGTTCGAAACTGGTCGATTTCTCAGAAAGAAGATTTCCTGATGTCATCTGTCTGGAGTGGGCGTTCTCAGCGTTTGGCGCCTTTGGAAAAGTGACCCAAGCCTTGTGAGTGAAATTGGAAATCACGAGTTATCGTGACCGAGAGTTTGATTGATAACTAAGCTCTGTCCAGCATAGTTGCAGTATGAACCACAGGTGGGCACTGTGGGTGTTGAATAAACCCAAATGCACCTGGGAAAGATTCTGCAATAGGGATTAGCTAGCCGCCATAATAAACGTGTATCCTCGAATAAAAGAGGCCAGCTATAGATCATGATATACGAAAAAATGTTTTCATTTCTTATATATGTTTACTCCACTGCTTATTTCAGACAAACTTCTATAGTCTATTGATATCATATTTAGGACAGTACATATGAGATGACCTAACTTTAAACAATATTAATTACTGGCCTGAATGTTCGAGAAATTTTCTAGAAAATATGCGTTCTCCATATATGCATAAAAAAACACAGCATTTATTTATTTTTTGAATAAATTGTATCTATATATAAAAAAATAACGTATCAACAGAAAATATATTAAATAATTGTCGGACTTAATCCATTTCATAATATGTTGTCATTGTTTACGTTAAGATACGTTTCGTGAGCAGATATGATCGATCGGGAAAACTCGTCGAAGATTGTGTGTTTATAGCAGCAATTCGGACTTTGCTAACCAGACGCTTCTCTATAGCTGAATGGTACAGCACGTCAGGTCAAATGATGGTTTCCGAATAGGAATACAGGTTCGATTCCTGTCGGAGAACGCATATTTTCTACGAAATTTCTCGAATATTCAAACCTGTAAATGTAATTAATATTGTTTAATTAAAAATGGAGCATTTACTTAAAAAAATTGTGTCTATAAAAATAACATTTAAACAGAAAATATATGAAATAATTGCTGGAGTTAGTTAATTTCATCCATTCTTTCATTCACACACACACACACACACACACACACACACATATATATATATATATATATATATATATATATAGCATGCAGAAAATCGTAAAATGTTAATTGTTGCAACCTCCTGAAGAGTAGATTGAAAGATGACAAAATTGTTAATATATGAAACTGTAGAGTCGAGGTGGTAAAAAATGACATCAATCAGCTAAGTGATAAATTTTATTTGTAAATGCTATATAATGCACACACATCCCGTACTTACATACGCACGCACTTTATTGGTAATGTTCTTTTTAGAATTATTTTGTACTTGTGTTATTAAAGAATAATGAAATAATTGTTGTTTATCGTTACTGTATAGACACTCTATCGATTTTGTAGTTGTTATTTTTTCTCAATAGATCTGAACCCCGACATCTAATATGCTCTCTGACTTCTGATTAGATAATCGTTTATGCAAGCGTCATAACCAGCGTGCAAAAGCCATTGCTGCCGAACAGAAAGCGAGGAAAAATAAAGTTGTAATATTGCAAGGGGACATTGGTTAGCTGGGAATTGACCGAGTGGTATGTGTCCTAGTGGACAAAGAAAAATAAAGAAGAAAAGAAACAAGATTTTAGGTAGAAGAGTATGTAGCGGCACGAGTCGGCAACAAAAATAAATAAATGAATAAGTAAAACCAAAAAAAAAGTGGATAGATATAGAAAAGTTCGTATATCCAAACTTTGCCATGATATCTCTCTCTCTCTCTCTCTCATACACACACAGACACACACACAAGAGAAATTATCATTTATTTGTCCATTTATTGAGCAATTTCTGCTTTTATCGTCAAAAACTACTGACAGATGTTTAAAATAATACACTGGAAAAAAGAACAGAAAATTCAAAGAAAACAAATATGCCAAATATTCTTTTCAAAAATGAAAATTATGTTTATTTCTCTATCCAATTTGGCATTCCCCATTGTGTTCCGATTTTTTTTTTTAAATGTTTTTGATTCTATTATTCAAAACATTATATCATTTACTTATTGATACCAATGACCATTCTTTTCTGGATGCACTCTGTTTTAGTTTTTTCTTCATTATTTCGATTTTTCTCTCTTTTACAGTTTGGAAATCTCACATTTTTTTCTCTTATTGTCTCTTGTGTTCTTTCTTGCAAATGAAAAAAAAATGAATAAAAGAAAAAGTTATATATACTCTTATATAAATATATGAATTTGAAAGACTGTAGAGAGATCCATTACCAGAGTGGGCCTAACATTTTAAAGAATTCTCTTCTGAGACTTGCACAAGCGTTTCCCAACCCGTTCTCGATTACATCCAGACATAGAGTCAGTCCTTTGTCATTGTTCATGTGGCTGTGATTAAAACACAATTCTAGGTGATTGCATAAAAAGAAAAGTTTCAAAGGTTTTAAAAGAAAAAAAAATATGTAAATAGAGAGAAAAAAAAGGGAGCAGAAAAAGAATTATTTAAAAAAAAAAAAAGGAAAGAAATTAAGAACCCTTTGCTTTTACTACTTAGCCATTTTTTCAACAAATTGAATGACAGAAGAAAAAAAATCTTTCTCAATCCCCATCTTACACTCTTTTTTTTTTTTCCTAATACAATTTTTCTTAAAGAAAGAAAGAAAAAACAATTATAAAAAAATCTAAAAAGACTATCTATGGTACAATTTTTAACCTTGCTTTAGTCATCTCGGATTTCCAAAAATGGATCTGGCATCTGCTCTCCCACGACTACTGAGCTACAACTGTGCCACTCCTCGTGCTAGACACGTTCATCAAGTCAGGAGAGTAGTGGGAGGGAGCAAAACAAACATGTTGCCAACTAGGAATTACGAGAATTTTAAAAATTTTACGGTAACAAAACACCCCATGTGACTAACGCAGGGTTAAAACTAAAAAAAAAAAAAAAAAGATATATATATATATATATGTATAAAAAAGGCAAAGAAACAAATGAAAAAAAATTCCGGGCAACAGGTGAGGTAATTCCTTCTACTGTTTCATGTATGTTAGTTTTAGGCGTGTATAAAGTTTTTTTTTCTTTACCGTTTTTTATTATAAAAGTCTGATTAGCAGAACGTTTATGAAGCGCTAAAATAAACAATCAAAAAATATAAAAATAAGCAAAAAAAACAAAAAACAAACAAAAACGAAAAAAAAACACAAAAATATTTGTTTAATAAATCCGAGAGACACTCCGAAAGTAATGCCTCTCATCTATTTCCACGAAAACTACAATAGACGCATGGGAGATCTAATAACATCAATGGATTGAGCAAGTTTTTTTTTTTTTACAGCTACAATAAGACTGTTTTTCTATATAGGCGCTGTCATGTGAGAAAGAAAAAAAAACTTCGATTACATTCAGCTTCAAATGTGTATACCTGTTTGTTCGTCTTAACATGGCTCCCATTTGAACGCGATGAGTGACAATTCAAAGGGAATGACACTTGATCCACAGCTACATATCCTATACAACAGGTATCACGACTGGCTATGCATTTTCGCCAGCGATGAACAAGTGCCTGAATGCCGCGCTCGTAGGAAATCCCACTTTATCACTCTTTTTTTTTTGTTGCTGCTGAAACGCACCGCCTGACTGTGCTTGCATCCACTGTTTGGTCTCCGTAAACATTCAACAAGCGTCGATGGGTGCGATTTTGTTTTTTGTTTTTGTGTAGAGAATGACACGCCCCTGCTTCATACTCACGTTCGTGTCAGTCGCACTTTTGTCAAATTGTCGCTAATCAAGGCAAAAGAAATCATGGGTTGTTGGCAGGAAGGTTAAATCACTGTCATATCACCAACATTGCATTTGGTCAATATGATAAAAAAAAAGAATGACGCATTACTTTCGGAGGTCGTATATAGATTTTATAATTATGTTTTTGGCGGGACATGAGCAGTTAGGTATTTTGTCATTGGCGACAGAAATTTAACTGGTGACCACTTGTTTTTTTTTTTAAAATCATTTTATTTAAATTAAAATGTCGGAAAATATTTAAAAAAGAATTATAGAAAATGTGCATAAAATTGTAAATTCTCCAACTAATTTTTTGGCGTGTGTGTGCCCGCGGGTGTGTGTGTGTGTGTGTGTGTGTGTCTTCTAATCTTGCACCTGTTACATCAGTTAGTCACGAATTGAAATAATAATTCTACACTATTCTGTGAGATTTAACAGAATCTATTTAGAAGTTAGGTGGTGGCTTGATTCAGCCGTTTTTGCATCGTTCTATATTCCCATCATCCATCGAGAGGACAGGGTTTTCTCGCCCAAATTGACATTATTTAAAATGTGAATATCCGAGTAACTACATTATCCCAGGCAAATGAAATAAAATAGGCTTCATGTTAAACAATAAAAGATTCATTTATCAAAATTCGAACAAGACATTCAAAGGAATGTAGATATTATAACCGCTTTCACAACGTTTCATAAATGTTCCCTATGTGCAGCAACTGTGACATGGAACACGTCAAGCCGGTAGTCCAGCTCCTGCCAAACACGCTGTAGCATGCATTGCGTAATGTTCTCCTGCGCCTCGGTGATTCTCTGATTAAGTTCTAGGCTTGTAGGAAGATGTGAGATGTCCTTTCACACAGCCACATGGAAAAAAATCACAGTGTCAATCCAGGTGAACGCCGTGGCGATTTCAAAAGCACATTGTCATTATCACTGATACACCCATCTTCCTGCTAGATTCTTATTGAGATAAGTCCGCACTGAGGCGCTGGAGAATGTTTCGGTATTTCTGGCGGAGGCTGGACTACCGACTTGACATGCGTCGTACCGCAGGTGATGCGAATAATGCGAACATTTCTGAAGCTTTGTGAAATCGATTATAAAATCTAAATTCCTTTGAATATCTTGTTCAAATTTTGATAAGTAAATATATTATTATTCAGCATGAAGCCTAATTAATTTCTTTTGCCTGGGATATGTAGTTACTCAGATATTCACATTTTAAATGATGTCAGTTTTTTTGGGACATCCTATATTATCGAACAAAAAGGTTTCAATTGTATCAGGAGAACAAAGCCTGTCACTTGACAACTCTTTTTTTCCCCTATCAATCACCGTAACAAACCAGCAACAATATCTTTGTCAAGACAACTCGGGTGTTGGAATAGATCGCATGATGAGGTAGATTGATACATTTTCCATAGATATTAGCACATCGCGAATATAAGTAACAGCTTCAGCCAGGTCTCTCTGGATTCGATTTTTAAGCTGATACTTCACCAAATCTGCTGTTTATATTGTTTTTTTTTTTTTTTAAAAAAAACCATACGAATAAATATTGGTCAATGTTGACCGTTCTTTATTTTATTATATCAAAGAGCATTTCTACAATAACAAAAATGTTTTTTAATCCATTTTTTTATATTTCTTCACCTGTTGGTACAGAGCTCCAAATAACGTAAACTAGTTCATTCCTCACACGGTGCCTACTAACGTGGCTTTGTGTCGGACTAAGGTAAGGTATCCGTTTTTTTATCCCTTAAATTGTTAAAATATTGCTTTTAAAAGTTCTAATTAGGTGTTGGGGGGGAGTTAACCATTTACTTCCCTTGAGTAGGAATCCTAGCTTAGAGTTAGACAACTAAAACTTTAATTGTGACCTTGTTTGTTGTTTCAATCAGCATCAATAAAAAGACTAATTCAAAAAGAGAAAGGTTTTCAATTGCTTCCTTAAAAAAAATAAAAAACAACAAAAAAAAAACAACTAAAAACAAAACCAAAAAAAAAAACAAAAACTATGTTGATGGATATTTTTCTTCAAGCGAGAAGAGAAAGAAAAAAAAAGCAGGCACTGAAGTGCTTTTTCATTTTTTGGAAAAAAAATCTTATAGTATGAATGTTTACTATTGTTTATGAAATCAAATAAAGACAAAGAAACGTCAACTGTTTTTTTTCCCTAATCTATTCAATATTCCATAGATACATGCATCATATATAAATAGGGTGTATGAAAAATACTTTCGCAAATTTTGGGGCGGGTTTCTCACAACAAAACAAGGACAAAAGTCCATGTCCGCAAATCATTCGTTTCGAGTTAAGTTTAAATTTTACAGTAGACGTTGTTAATTATATAATCGGTTATCCTCGACCCATAGTTTGTGGTACCATGTATCCTGTTTCAGCAACGTGACGATAAACAGCAGGAAAGTTTTGAAGACTCAGCTGCCTTCGATCTGAAAACGTGCAGCCTCGCGTCCATTACCATTCACACGGCCGTATGTAAAAATCATATCAGCCTGCTCACGATATGAATATTTTACCATTTTTAAATGGAACTCTTCTCAGTTAACTCACTACAGCATATGATAAACGTTCAAGACAGACTAGTCACAAATATACACGAATGACAAATGTAACCTAGTCTATATGGCAACACAGCGCCATCTACCGTAAATTTTCTTTAAATTTAATAACTAAAAAAATGGCATATGTTTATGTGGACTTCTACTCTTGTTTTGATGTGAGGAACGCATCCATGATTTGTAAAAGTGTTTTGATGTATCATATATATATATATATATATATATATATATATATATATATATATATATATATATATGTATGTAGTTAAACAAAGATTTTCTACCACAGAATTTAAATATGGCTTTGAAAATGGCGGAACACATTATTTTCAAGGGACCTTTTTCATTCAACAGTTCGTCAGAAAGATTCGTTGAGACAACAATAATCAAAGCGGTTAAACTGAAAAAGGTAAACATTGGCGGTGGCTGAATAAGGAGCCACAACTGAAATAAATTTACTGATAAAAACAAACAAATCGGTGTAAATAAGCTCCCCCCCTCGTATCTACCTCTATCAGTTTCACTGTTTTGATTAGTGTCATTCCAGTGAATCTTTCTGAATAAGTGTTAGGCGAAAAAGGTCCCTTTAAAAGAATGGCACCTTCATTTTTATATATATATATATATATATATATATATATATATATATATATATATATAAACAGAGTGGGTGGAAAGAAACTCCCTATTTAAAATTGTTAACTAATTATTAATTATCGGTCGAGTTTCATAAAACATGGTTTATTTTGAACAGAATGTTGGCAGAAGGTACGGGACGGTGTTTAAAGTTTAATCTTTTGCGAATTTTCTTCCAATCTGGATATTGAAGGACGATCGCTTCTGTGGGCATCTACCATACAATCCCGTACGCTTGGAATGACAATATCCGATGGTTTGGCCATCCACTGAAGCACGAGGTTCATGAACAATCATCTTCGGACTTGTACCACGGACTGCCACATTTCGTATCGAGATGCTAGCTGGGCACTGTCAGGTATTTTCAGGCGTTGTGCCATTCTGGTCTACACACGTCCCTCTGAAAAAATAATAAAAATTAAGAATGAAATTCTACCATTTTAGGGACCACAATAAATTGCATGTTATAAGTAATTTTTAATAGGGATTTTTTCCCCTACACTATATATATATATATATATATATACATATATATATATATATATATATATAATTATTTATTTAAAAAAAAAATTATAACATAAATATGTTACAAAATCACTATAAAAATAGCCATTTTGTTTCAACACTCTCGGTGTCTTATCAAGTGATGATGTTGAATGTAAAATAAATGGTTTTAAAAGTTTCGAATTAATTAACAATCCTTCACAAGGGGAAACCGTTGTTACAAAAGCTAGATGGACCATTCAAAATACAAGTATAGGAAAATTCAAAAAGCTTGACAACGAAATCATGTTATATATATATATATATATATATATATATATATATATATATATATATATATGAATTTTGGTAGCAATTCCTCTTTTATAGAGGGTTCGTTAAAGACAACTAACAAGGTACTGCCATTAAGATCTTTTTTAAATCTTTCATGTGTTTGTATAAGCGGTTTTTCAGGATATAAAGTGTGTAAAAATTACCCAAATGTTCTGCTTATCCAAGCGCTTTCGGCTATTCTTTTGATCATTATTGAGGGTGATTTTAATTTTTTTTATTTTTAACTGAATGTGTGAATTTTTATCTATGTATCTAGAGTTAATATCTAGAGGAATATTTTATTTTCCAAATGAATACATAAAAATTCCATACATTCAGTTAAAAAAATGATCCTCGATAATGGCTAAAAGAACACTCGAAAACGTTTGTATATGCAAAACATTTGGACTATTTGTAAACACTTTATGCCCCAAAAAGGAAAAACTTGTACTAAGACAAGAAAAATTTTAAAAAAAAGCCGTCATTATTAAAAATTACACCCACACACACACACACACACACACACACACACACACACACACACACACACACACACACACACACACACACATATATATATATATATATATATGGCCTCGATTACGATTCTGCGAGTTAGACATGGTCAATGCGACCGTTACTTTGATATGCTTAATATATATATAAATATATATATATATATATATATATATATATATATATATATATATATATATATATATATATATATAGATAGCACCAAGTAAGGCAGTAAAGCCACTAAGACATCGGGAGGGTTTACTGGCTGTGAACGAATTAGAAAGCAGAAACATTGCTAGATAACGATTGACATTGCATTTACATTTTTGAAGATTGTTGTCGGCACTCGTTAGCATCCGAGCTTCTGAATCATCATCTTCATTTGAATTTAATTTTGGTGGACAACACTGCCCGAAGGAGAAGCCCGCACACTTGGCTATAGGCACCTCCATCGTGACTCAAAGGGGCATTGAGACAGGCGAGATTCCTCAAATCTGGTTGCATCGTGGTCTGTCCGATGTGTGGCCTGTCAAGGTCAGCCTTGGTTACGCCAGCTTCGGTGGTGCTGACCTCTTCTGCCGGTTTGGCCGTTTAAATCGGGTAGATCTAAATCTATTTCTATTGCCTATTTCGCCATTCGTTCAATCTGGTCCTTCTCCGACCTTACCGCTATGAGTGACTCCCCCCCCTCCACCGCAGAAGCCCTTTCAACGACCATATATATTTTACACTGTATGTCGGAGTGAACACTTTGTTACCAAATCTTCCACTCTGATTTATTATTACTTTAATGACAATAATAGAAACAAATCAATAAGAAAGCATAAAATTCTTATTAAATATATGAGAACATTTTAAAAAAGAAATATAATCTTCTAAAAAAGAAATATTTGTGATAAATAATATTTGAAGATAAAAGGTTAACGGGAAAGCATGAAGCCCGAAGTGAGTTCAACAAACGAGAAGTGCGAGAAAAATAAATTTTAGGACAGACCTTACGGTTACATCTAATCAGTTCAACAGGAAATTGATGAGACCTCGCCGCCAATCTAGCACTGCGCTTAAATTCATAAAGTCTAGGTACCATAGTGAAGAGCTCATCCGAACAATTACCATGAAAGTATCTATAGAAAAGACACAGGGAAGTCACTTTACGGTGGTGGGAAATGGACTGAAGCCGAGCCGCCAGGTCAGGAATAATATTATTGCTGATTCTTCTTTGGATTTTATCAAGAATCTCCAAATATACATCAGGAGCACCGTGCTGTATGCAGCAGTCATATTCTAACCATATATATATATATATATGTAAGCAAATATATGGATATAGATCCGACAGTATGAAGAAAAATATATACGGAAAAAACAAAAAAAAAACAAAACAATATATTATATTCTCTTGTTCTTATGTACATCGTCTTTGTCATGTTGTATTGATAATGTTATATTTATGAATATGTCCTGACGATGGTTTATTAGACCGAAACGTCCGACGTTGACATATAAACATTAAAACAGCATAATTGTATATAAGGATTTTTGTTTTGTTTTTTCCGTATATATTTTTTCTTCATATATATATATATATATATATATATATATATATATATATATATATATATATATATAGTCTTAAGATGTGCTATATTTATGGGATAAAGTGCTCAATATCAGAGATAGAGCGTGTAAATATAAAGTGAACATAGAAGTCAACATTAGAGGCGACAGTCTGTTTCATGCTAGATGCAATTGTGGCCTGACGATTGCATCTAACATGAAACAGACTGTCGCCTCTAAGTGTTGACTTATATATATATATATATATATATATATATATGACAAAAGACGATATAATTTGTTTCAAATTTATATATATATAGATGACAAAAGGCAATATAAATAATATGTTTCTTTCTTAATTATTATTATTATAGATGTTCTTATTAACACAACGTGTTAGCTAGTCACTTTTGGCCTTCTTCAGGATCCCGTTGTTTTGATTGATGTGGTATATCGTGGCATATTGACTTCAGTCACATTCCCGCCGACATGGCATGAATTTCCTCTGTCTTTCCTACAAATATTTTCATGACAACTGTTCTAATGAGCTTTTTTTCCTAGCGGCAAAATTATATGAATTTAAGCCTGCTCCTAGATTGGAATGTAGCTACTACTCATTTACTATTCAAATAGTTAAATGTAACTGCCTTTTCTACTCCAACAGATTCTTTTCTTCCACTTTGCACCCGTGGAACTCCCTTCCATTTACTTGCTTCCCTGATAACTACAATCTTCAAAAACTTAAATGCAACGTCAATCGCCATCTTCCATCTTGAATCTCGTTCATCTTTGTCAATTCTTCCTATTCTCCGTCTTCACTTTCAGTTACACTCCTTGTACCCCCCCCCACTTCGTAGTAGTGACACACCCGCCTTGATTTGGGTGAAATGATTAAAAAATATCTGAAACAGGAAAATCGGTCAATATTTAACCATTTCTCTTCTTGGATAAGTAATATTATGTTGCTCCGGTGGAGTAATGGATAGCGGCTCGGATTGAGAAAATCGGAGAGCCGAGTTCGAATTCCAGTTGAATCCATTACATTCACTTACGTGCTAATACCCTTGGGAAAGGTATGGATCTTCTTCTCCCCCGCCCCCAGCTATGGGTAAATAGCAGAACAGGCCGGGTTCTGTAGCCTTGGATGGCAGCTGGTCTACCGTAGAAAGAAATGGAAACCTACTGCAAGAAAAAAATCTACCTTATCAATCATGGCCACGTCAGTCATGTATCTTTCGATACATGATCGCCTAAGTGTGTATCACGCATGCCACATAACTGAATGAAGGACTACAGATTGACCGTGCAATGCGAAACTGAGTAACTTACTTGACTGAATGGCACAATGAAACAAAAATGACTTCCAAGCCACTCAGATCAAACCCAAAACTTTCACCAATCGAGGAAGCTTCCGTCTCTTGAGCGATTATTGAGCTTTCAACTCAACACAGACTTCAAGTAGAACTCGTACATAAGATCCATTGCATCGTGCTCCCGTCCGATGTGTGGTCTGTCAAGGTCAGCCTTAGTTACGCCAGCTTCAGTGGTGCTGACCTCTTCCGCCTGATTTCTGCTATCCTTTACATTTACAAGTACTAGATCAGGTCAGAAATGGAGGACTGGTGCCATATATAGGTAGGAGTTGCCCAGTCTTCACATTCTAGGCTCAAAAGTGACTCAGAGCCTCCATATCCACTACGCCACCGTCCAGAATTAAAAAAAAAAATAGACACACATAAATTTTGATTAATAATAATTTTAATTAAATGGTCATAATGAAGAAAGTCTTTTAATGTTTCTTTAACAGAAAATCGATAATAAATTCCCGGAATTTATTAGAAATTAAAATAAATGATACAAAATACCAAAAAAGAAAAAAAATTCTTATTCTATGAACTGTTTTCCTTTAGAATATGAACGATCATGTCACTCCACAACTTCGTAGTCTTTGTAGTTGTGAGTTACCCTCACATAGCTCTTAAGACTTAAGACAACATCACATTGACACAGTGGTTCCTGTACGATCACCAAAATTAAGCAACATCGGGTATGGCCAGTACCTAGATGAGTCACCACTTGGGAATACCAGGTACTGCAATCTTGTGTGTGCAGGTGGTGTATTTGATCGTGGCTTCGAATAGTTAATCAGAGAGTCAAATTTCAATTCTCGTTGTATTCATTATATTCATTTACACACAAATACCATTGACAAAGTTATGAATCCACCTCTTTTTCATAAAGCTATTATCACCAATCCATTAGTATCTCCCCCAAACACAAAAAAATATTACAATCCAAAAATATTTTCTGGCTTTAAATAACCAACCAGGATCATCTCAGACATGGGGATAGCTTTCCCCTTAATAATTGAACTTTTTCTCACATATGTATCACCCCCATAATTCCTAACTTGGAATGTTTTCTTTCTTTTGCATTTTTGATTATTTTTGTTATCATCATCTAAATCTAAAATTATCAATAAAAAGAGCAAAGTGAAGAAAACATATTCTGATGCTTTTTGGTATAGAATTTTTCAGCTACAGTATTTGACAAAGTTATCATAACATTGTGACAATGTTGGGGGTGATCGGTCAACGTTGGGACGAGGGATATTTCCGCAGCATAGATTGGCTCAAAGTGATGAACCCCACACTCATTCTGAGTTATAAAAAATTCAAAGAAATCAGCTGGATCTGGCTCAAGCAAGGTCAGATTTTCCCGTGATGTGATCAATCTGGTGCGCCTTTGATCAGGTGTTAGAAGACGTGACACCCAACAAGGAGAAACCATCGTCATGCCAAATTCATTATGCAAAATATTCCCAACTCTCTCTCTCATATTATGCAGAATATTCTCAGTTCCCAAGTTGGCAATCTACGCGGACGGCGCTACTATTTACTCCTGCCTCAATAGTAAATCCAACATCGCTGTCAAAACTAACCTGGCGACTGATCTCGAAAAGGACCTCCAATCTGTGGTTGACTGGCGCAGGAAATGGCTTGTAAACTTTAATGCCTCCAAAACGAAACTGCTCTCCTTTACCCATCAGAGAGGAAAACTCTCAATTCAAAATTGTATGTAGCCATGACGAAGCACATAATACGCAGCTAAGGAAAGGACCGTTCGCATTGATTCAATGATCGCGAATTCGCTCGCCACCTATATAAGCAAGAACTTTGGATTTCGTTTATTGATGCTTGAAAGTACATATATACAGTGATCGTACAGCAGAACAAAAACATGTTTTCTTCATTTAATATTTTGAAGCAAAGCCTCTATTAACTTCAACAGCAACCAATCTTCCTGTGTTCTTTAACTAACGATTCGCATACATTAGTAGGTATTTTATCCCATTCTTCCTGATTGTCTTCATGTTTTTGTTGTTTCTTTGACCTTTATCACGGATCTTATTTTTCAAAAACCGCCATAAATTCTTTATTGGATTCAAATCCGACGACTGACTTGGCCATTGTAAGATGTTAACGCTGTTATTAGCAAGCCAATTCTTCGTACTATTAAGCAGTATGCTTGGGATCATTGTCCTGCTGGAAGATCTAATCAGGAGGAAGTCCAAAATTCTCTACAGAAAGCGATAAATTTTCGCTTAGTATTTGTTGATATTTTTCTGCATTCATTCTACCGTCTATAATTGCTAGTTTGCCAACACCTCGCATTGAAAAGCAGCCCCAAACCATGATACTATCCTCACCAAATTTGACAATTGGTATGGTGTTCTTGGGTGCATATGCTTCGCCGTCTTTCCACCATACATGATTCAGAGAATTGCGACCGAACAACTCAATTTTACTCTCATCTGTCCAAAGAACTCTTTCCTAATCTTTCCTTATCTCTGTCGCAAATTTCAACCTGGCATCTGTATACAGTTTCAGAAGGAACGGTGTCTTTCTTGGGGAGCGCGACTTTATACCGTCTCTGCGTTGTTCATTACTGATCGTTTTCTTAGTTACGTTAACTCCTGACAAACTCAGATCATTCTGAAGGTCTTGTCTGATGGCCATTGGGTTATTTTGAACCTGTTGCATCAACTTTCTTCGTAAACTGGAACATATCTCCGGGTCTGCCTTTGTTCTCAACAGTATCACATCTTTTAAATCTTGCAATAAATGAACCAATTGTTGAAAAAGGTATGTTCGTGTCATTGGAGATGTTTCTGTAACTTTTCCCATTGTTTCATAGCTTCATTAGCTCTTTTTGAGCACAAGTCATTTCCTTACGTCTAGCCATTATTAGAACCGTTATCAGTGAACAGTGACTGCAGAATGTTCCAATTTTGAACTGAATGTTGCAATAGAGTTACTGAGAACATTCTAGAACAGTTTAGAATCTTCTACTTTGAAGTACAACCAAAATCTACCATATTATAATGCAAAAATTTATACTGTATGAACACTTTTTTCCACTATTCGAAATATAAAAATGTGCACAACTATCACTTATCGATGAATTTCTAATTTTAAATTGCAGATTCTGATTCTATGTCCCCAAATACATATATAACATTGTTATTCGAGGTTTTCATTCGCTATAAGTGAGAATAACAAACATTTGTTTGCTGTACGATCACTTATTCACCCCCACTGTATATAAGCGTGTGTCCAAATGATTAAAATCTTCACTACCGTGAGACCCATGTTCAAATCTCACCATAGTCGGTTTGTGGAGGAGTTAACTTATTGATGGCATTTGGTTTAGAAAGCGACCCCTTCATAGAGCACTTTTGGGATGTGCCTGAAAATTATATCTTGGGTTGACCTAAACCTTATGCTGATTTTCTAAGCGACGTGGCAAAGGCCCAAAGTATGGAACATCCAGTGAGGCTCAAACTTACTATTCAATCGTAGCAAGACAAGCATTATACCACGTCGGATTCCCAAACCTTATGAGTTAAATTGCAGAGATGAAACTGAGGGTTTGGGTATAGCGGGCTTGTTTTAATCTTTTGATCTCGTCATATTATGTATTCTCTTCCAGAAACCGTAAATTAAGGTCCGCTCAGCATATACAACTTACTTCTTGGGTGTATGTGTGTGCATAAGCCTCTGCAACAGGGATTAGCTAGCCGTTCTTACAGGCGTGTGGCCGGGAAAGCGAGTAGCTTGCCGTTATATTTATATATATGTTAGTGGTAGACACTTCAACATTGCTGGAAAGTTTGTCTCGCTAGATTAATTACTTGCATAGAATTTTAGGCGAATTTTGATGCGAAGATCTCTATTTTTGTGTTGACTGTTTCTTAATGAATGTTCCCATCAGCTATACCGTTTGCAAGGTAACCATTCAATACATTGAAAATGACGAGTCCAAATCAAAGGTGAAAGTGTTTGGACTTTATCCCGTTTCTAGTTTTCATTCCAGAAAAAAAGTCGACCTCCTTTTATTCCAATTAGTTTAAAATCTACATTTTTTTTGCCCACCAATGTGTCTCTGTGTCAGACTTAGATGCCAGTGTGAAAATAGTATGTACCGAATTGGATCCTCACTAAGTGCACCTCTAGTGGGGTCCTGTACTAGACTTACTAACGCTTATCAAAGTAGGCTGTAGAGAAGTGGATCCTCACTGGGTGCACCACTAATTTGGCCTTGTATCAAACATAGCTAAGTGTGCTTATCAGAGAAGGCTTTAGGGAATGGGATTCTCACTGGATGCGCCAATAAGTCGTCCCTGTACCTGACTTAGCTGTGGATTTTATAGCAGGATGTAAGGAATTGGTTTCTCACAGGGTGCAGCTATAATATGGCCCTGTGCCGGACTTAGCTGAGGTTAATTATCAAAGACTGTAAGAAATTAGATCTTCAGTGGGTACGTGATCCGAGGCTAGTCTTAGCTGAGGACGCTTATCAAAGTAGGTTTTAGGGAATTGGATCCTCACAGGGTGCGTAACTAATATTGCCTTGTACTAAACGTCCCTAAGAATGCTTATCAAAGAGGGCTGTAGTGAATGGGATTCTCACTGGGTGCGCCGCTAATACGCCCCTGTGTCTGACTTAGCGGTGGGTTGTAAAGTAAGATGGAATGACTTGGTTCCTCACTGGGTGCAGCTAAAATATAACCCTATGCCAGATTCAGCTGAGAAAGCTTATCAAACTATGCCTTAGGGAATTGGATCCTCACGGTTATTGTAGGCTGCAGAGAATTAGATCTGCATATGAGTGCGCCACTAAAGTGGCCCTGTGCCAGACAAAAAGTTTTGACATCCGGATCACTGTCAGTTAAAAATTACAAATTGGAGATACCAAAATCAAACCCCTACAGCAATTGGAAGTGTGGCACTGAAATCCGAAGGCGCATTGGAATAATGATATAAACCTTTCACAAGTTAAGCAATATATTAGGAAACTAAAATTTCATTCGAAACAAAGAAAGGATTACTTTACTGTTACGTAATATGGCTTCAAAATGGTCTCATGATTTTATCAGAAGCATGATGCCATCCCCCACCCCGGACTCCTAGACATAGATGATCACGCTCATCAAAGTAGGGTTGAGGGATCCTCGCGCATATTAAAGACAGTAGAGAATTAGACGTGCAGTGAATGCGCCATTAATGTGGCCCTGTGCTAGAATGAAAAACCGAGTTTTGACATCCGAATTAGACGCTGTCAAAGAATTCAGCAAATGTGAAAATCGCTCGAGAGTCTTCTGCTGGGTCCTGGGATTGATCTCAGACCTCCCCTCCCTCACACACACACTCCACCAAAAAAATCATGTATGATTTGACCAATGTCTTAACGCTCTAGATAACGCGTCTCTTGATCTAGGTGAAAATCCCCAGATGTTACTCACGTAGGTTATTGAATAAAGTATCCGTTTTAAAATTCCCAGCAGGTTACTGAGGGTCACTGAAGAAATCTGGAACGTTCAACTGTGAGAACATTTTCTTTATCAAGATTTTTCTGAGTGCGCAGGCCACATTGTTATGTTATAAAAACGTGGCTTCTATTTCAGACGTGTGTATCCATTAAAAATAATAAATAACAAAATAAAAAAATAAAAGATAGCCAAAAAATAAATAAATAAAGATAAATAAATAACTAAAATAACTAAAAAAGATTTTAAAATTCCAACTCTAAAGGGGGAGGAGCAAATTTCCAAGTCTAAAGGGGCAGGATCAAAATTCCAAGTCTTAAGAGTTAGGATCAAAATTCCAAGACTAAAAGGCCAGGATCAAAATTCTAATTCCAAAGGCCCAGGTGGAAAATTCCAAGTCTAAAGGGTGAGGATCAAATTAAATGATCAGGATCACAATTCCAAATTTAAAGAGCTAGAATCAAAATTCGTAGTCTAAAGAGTCATGATCAAAATTATAAATCTAAAGGGTCAGGATCAAAATTCCAAGTCTAAAGAGTCATGATCAAAATTATAAATCTAAAGGGTCAGGATCAAAATTCCAACTCTAAAGGGTCAGGATCAAAATTCCAAGTCTAAAGAGTCATGATCAAAATTATAAATCTAAAGGGTCAGGATCAAAATTCCAAGTCTAAAGAGTCATGATCAAAATTATAAATCTAAAGGGTCAGGATCAAAATTCCAACTCTAAAGGGTCAGGATCAAAATTCCAAGTCTAAAGAGTCATGATCAAAATTATAAATCTAAAGGGTCAGGATCAAAATTCCAACTCTAAAGGGTCAGGATCAAAATTCCAAGTCTAAAGAGTCATGATCAAAATTATAAATCTAAAGGGTCAGGATCAAAATTCCAACTCTAAAGGGTCAGGATCAAAATTCCAAGTCTAAAGAGTTAGGATCAAAAGTACAAGTCCAAAGGATCAGAATCAAAATTTCAAGTTGTTCAACTGCAAAAAATCTTCGCGTTGAACGGCCGAAACATAAATCTAATCTGAGTTCAGCACGATTCTGGTTTCCATGAATTCAGCAGGATTCTGCACAATATATCAAATATGTCACGTAATTCTTTATGTATAGGTGGACAAATGGATAGAGACACGGATTGAGAAATCGGAGAGATGAGGGAAACTCCCGTCTGGTTCGTTACATTCAAATACGTACAAATACCATGTGGAAGGGTATGACTCCATCGCTTCCCCTCTAGCTATGGATAAAACCTTGATAGGCAGGGTCCTACAGCCTTGGATGGCAACTGGTCTAAGAGAAGGACAGCTGTATAGAATACAAAATCTGAGGAGGGTCAAACCATATTCTTCCTAGTCTTCAGCTATCGACCAAGAGCTTGGAATGGAGGTGAACTATTTACGGATCATGAAGAAGAAGACTCAAAATAACACCATGTCGGACTGCCAGATCAGTTTGGAGAGGTTATCTGTTTCTTCTGTCCCCAGGCCCCCCTAACGATTGAATGAGTCGAGGGACGGGCGGTGATATTAAATAGTTCATTTTTCATTTAAATGATCGCAGGTTTTCCGCCTAGTCTAGTTTTACGGCATATCAACCTGAATGGTTTATTTAATGACGACTAGAATTTTATTGCTGGCAATAATTCATTGTAGGTAATATATTTTTTCTAAAATGTATTGCTGCCAATATTTTTTTTCTCTAAAAATTCATTGCTGGTAAGAATTTTTACAAAAATGTTGGCATTAAAACCTATTTTTATGCTTTCATAGTGTTTTGACCTCAATTTAGGCGTTAACTATTTGTCCATAGCTGGGATTCTGGCAGGTGCTAACACCCCTGGTCAGGGTAGACCTGGGAACATCAGCAAATAAGAGATTTGATTCCATTGTCCTCAATACCTTCAGATCAGAGGCTTTGCTGTCGGATGTAGTTTATCGTCATACCCAGGATGGCCGCCTAGTCTAAATCAGTTTTCTTACACAGGGTGCAGCAGAAATACCTCCCACATTTTTAGGGTTAACAAAAAGACTTAAGGTAACTGTTATTAAAAGATTATTTCACTTTTGTTTAAACAAAAAGTTACTGTTTTTATTTATTTCATTGTCAATACGACATTCTCTAAACGGTGGCCTCTATTTGCCATAAACACTTGCAAATGATTTCTAAAGTTTTCCATCACCCGAAGAGATATTTCTGGTGGTATTTCTGCCACTTTTTGATAAATAGCGCTATTTAATTCTTTAATGGTTGCTGGTCGGGACTTGCAACCCTCAACTTTAAAATATCCGATGGAAAATAATTTTAGTGAATGAGGAGATCGGGCCAGTATGCAGACCATCCAATATCTCCGCGTAAGGAAATCAAATGTCCTGTAAACTTCTCTTTCAAAGCTTCCGTTGATCTTCTCGCTGTCTGTGGGGTGACTTCATCTTGTTGAAACCACACATCAGGACACCCAAGGTCTCTGAGTTTTCGTTCCAGAAAAATCCGCAGCATCTCCACGTACCAAAAAAGATCAAAGAACTGCCATGTCATATCACTCCACCTTTATGGAAGAGAATGCCAAAGAATTTAATCACAGATGAAAAAGAATCTTAAAGCAACAGAGGTGTGGCTCTACAGGAGGATGCTGAGAATACCATCAATGAAGTATGAGAATAATTAATAAATAGCTTTTTATTTTTAAAAAGGACATCCTCGAAACGGACGGTTCCTAAAGTTTTCCATCAACCGAAAAGTAATTTCTGGCGGTATTTCTGACACTTTTTAGCGAATAGCGTTATTTAATTCTTCAGTTGATGCTCGTAGATCTCAGCTTTCAAGTAACCCGAGAGAAAATAATCACAGGAAACAGATCGAGTGAACATGCAGGACATTCATAATTCCGACGTAGCATGAAATAAATATCGCACTTCCCAAAAACTGAAAGATATTTTCCCGCGCACGAACCGATTTAACCAAGATTAAAGCATTGGTTAATTTAGATATTTAAACGCCTTAGCGTGAACAACGCGCGGATGTAATTTCTGTAAAATAAGAAAACCAGCAAATTAGAATTAAGGATTAAAGATTTTGCCAATCAAACGAAAGACAGAGAATCTAAAATTGTGTTTAAGTTGAGTCTATCTCTGCAGATATAAGCAGAGGAGAATTAGCATTTAGACAAATAACGGTATAGCGACTGGGGAAAGCAATCAAATCGACTGACTAAGAACGACGCATGTGCAGGACACACCGGCGACGCAAATTCCACTCTCTATTCCTGAAGCAGGAATTTGACACGAGAATTAACGCTCCGCAGACCATGCTCTATATGTGATCTCAAAAAGCTCTCTGTGTTGTAATAATAAATTCACCTTTTGAAAAATTTTCTTTAAGAAAAAAAAAAGAAGAAAAGATTCACAAACAGGGTGTGCACGGGTCCAAGCCATGATGGTAACTAGTGTTATCTTAAAAACAATCGTAAAATATTAGCTAGAAAAAGATACGAATGCCACTAACTTAAGTTCATTTGCAACACATAGGTGACAGTTTAAAATGTGGGAGGTATTTCTGCCGCACTTTGTATATCAAACTACTAGCTTATATAAAAATTAACTTTTAAGGCTTATTGATTTTACATAATTTCGAAAACGGATATTTTTATATTATCTGCACAAGATGTGCATTTTTACCCCCACCCCTGCAAAAAATCTTTCCGTGTATGTTCAGAAAAAAGAGAAAAATTACACATATTTCTAAAATTGCCAGATAAAAATTTACTTTCAAACATGGGTAGTTAAAAATTTAATGTATACGAACGTATGCTGAAGAAAAGTCAGCCGCAGACAAACATTTGTTGGTTTTTTTCTCGCTGTATAAGAGAGCGGATTCGCGAATGTTGTTGAAAAACATTCGTAAAGCCGTACGGAAACACGGAGATGCAAAAACTGAAAAAAATATCATGAGAAATTCGTTAAAAAAGCGATTCTTGTTCAAGACAGAATGGATAGAAGAGAAACCTTTTTTTTTTATCAATGCAATTGAACATAAGAATATACAAAAAATGTTTATTTAGATTTGCAGACTACCAGGGAAAAGAATAAACGCCATATTCCATTCAGGAGTGATATGCAAAGTAATGGTAATGTTTTTGAATACTGAAGAACACTGCAAAAGATTTAAGAACAAATGTTCACCATGTTTTTTTCGACATGACTGTCTTTATTTTCCGAGTTACTGCTATTCCAGTTTTATCTTCTCATTTAAATTTAATACCATACATGTGTTATCGTCTGCATCAGTGGAAAGTGTGAGCGCCTTCCTTTATTTCCCGCCAGTTTAAATGGCCGCCATTTTCTGTCATTTTGATTTTTTTTCTGGATGTCATCATCGTTCTGTAAATACCATTTTGAATGTATGGAAAAAAAAAGAAAAAAAGGGGGAGAAGATATTCGTAAACGTTTCCTTTTCATTTGCTTAATCTTTTCTTTTGTCGATTAGAACGTCGAATCCTTAAATCCAAATACGCAATCTGCTAGCAACAGTTCAAACGAGCGAACACACAAAAAGAAGCCAATTTCGAAAAAAAAAATCTTTCTCCCAAATGTGACTGTTTTCACTCCAACATGCACCAAATGGCTACCCAATCAAACACACATACCGACGCAAGGCAACTCCCTCAAGACCAAACTAGAAATATGATACACAAAAATACAGGCACGTCACTACCATCTTCATGAATTAAACACACAGTAACCACGAGACAATGAAAAGAATGTCCACTAGAATCGAAAGGCACACAAGCGCATGCGTACGCATTCCCACACACACACACACACAAATGCACTAAACATACACACACTCACACAAATACACTCACACATATACACACACTCACGGATACACACTGACACATACAAACACACTCACGCACATTCACGCATACACACACTAATCCATACACACACTGACACATTCAAACACTCACACACACTCACAAATTGACACACATACACGCACGCACGCAAACATGCACCCACGCATACATACACATTGAAAAACACACACACATTCACGCACATTCAAACACTCATACACACATACGCATACAGTCACACACACTGACACAAGACAAAAATACATGAGGTCTACCTGACCAATGAGAATAAGCAACACAGCAAGGAAACTGCCGGAACATTCTCATTTTCCAAATTATCTGCTGAAGCTTAAATAAAAGCGAAAAGTTAAATTTATAAACGCTTCATCTTTATTCTTTTTATTTTATACACACACACACACATATATATATATATAAAATAAATACATAGAATATATAGAGATAGAATATATATTGATAGAATATATATATATAAAGTGAACATTGAAGTCAACACTTAGAGGCAACAGGCTGTTTTATGCTAGGCGCAATTTATATTTACACACGCTCTATCTCTGATATTGAGCCCTTTATCCCATATATTACTTCATATATATATATATATATATATATATATATATATATATATTGCCTAACGTCTATAGTACAACTCCGAATTTCATGTTAAATACAATCTTCAGATACGTTACGATCGTTTCAAAAATTCGGACTCTCGTGGAAGTAACGTCATATAGTATATTAATTCTACGTTTAATTATTTTACAATTAAAATCTAATATTGATGTATAATTCTGAATTCAAGTTACAAAATTAGAGGGTGGATATAAGAAACGAAAAATAAATGAAATGAATTAAAATTACACACACCGAAATATAAAAAAATCCGTTCAATGTAAAGGGATAGTGAATCAAGGAGAGGGGGGGTAACTCTTTATACATAAGGATAAAGAAAAGAAAAATTGTAATAACTTTATTAATAAGTAAAAATACAAAAATGTAAAATAAAAAGAAAAAAATAAGAAATATATATAAATATACATGTAAAGATACAAAAAATAAAGATAAAATATATAATAAATATTTATAAATATAAGAATAATTAAAATATATAATAGATGATTATAAAAAATAAATGTAAAATTAATTTAGCATTACGACGAATAATCTTATAAATACAGTAATAGAAGAAATACTATTAAAATATTTTATGGAGAAAAAGTAAAATATAAAAATAGAGAAATAATAGTGAAAATATATATAGGGGGAGGGGGACCCCCCCCAAAAAAAAAACAAGGTCGTGAATAGTGTAAAGTTATTTAGCGAATAGTTAAAAACAAAAACAAATACGGATTTTTTTACCTCATTGGTAGAACAAATCTGATTGTATGCTAAAATATAAAAATAAGCTCACCGTCTGACCTTATTTTTATATTTTAGCGAAGATCTGAAGTTCATTGGTTAATCTAGACATACCCTTAATATATTAATCTAGACATACCCTTAATATATTAATCTAGACATACCCTTAATATATTAATCTAGACATACCCTTAATATATTTTTAATCCTGATCCCATGGCATCCTTTAACTTACGAAAAGGAGTAAAGATTTGTTTTTAATTTTTTCTAATAAATCATTTTTATCCCAGGTTATCTGCCATCGGCTGAAGAAGTAAAGATCGTAATACTGAAACTTAATAATCAAGGGGATGCCGTCTGGGAAGTTAGGTGGCCATATATAAAGGGTGATATGATTGCAGAAATGACAGTCATGACTGGGTTCTTCTGCTTGCGTGGCATGGTGCAGAGTCGTGTTGCCAGACATAGGGTATTCTAGCAGACACCCTCTTGATCCAGGGCGGCACTACCTTCTCAAGACACTTGATGTAGCAATTCTGAGACCCAAACCAATAAATTCACGAGTTCTTTTCTTATCAGAACGATCAGAATGATTTTTTCGTGCTGTCGTATCTTCGTAATCACCATTCGACTCATCCAACTCTTTGCGAATTCTGTGCACTATCCTCAGATTGTCACACAAACACTCTGAAATCTTCCTATTGAAGCTTTCGGCGCAAATGCCAAGCAGTACAGCATGCCATTTCCAAATTTCTGGCGGAATAGAATGTGTCATGGTGCTCTTTTTCTCACAGGTGGTGCCCAACTGACCCTTCTATGACGCCCAGTCAACAAAATCAAAAACAAACAATGGAAATGTGCGAAATTAAAAGTATATAATGGCGACAATTTACCCATCGCACCCTACGCGCGCGCGCGCGCACACACACACACACACACACACACACACACACACACACACACACACACACACACACACACACATATATATATATATATATATATATATATATATATCGGAGTGCAAAAGAAAACCATATAAAAGATTATTCAGCAGTATGCTTTTATCAATAGAGTCTGTGGAACTTGCGGATTTGAAAATATGTGATTGTGTTTCCTATGCAGGGCTTTTTTCGCCCTCTGATTTCTCCCCACGGGGAGAACTTTTGCCGATGGTTTATTGCAGATCCGTTGTTTGCCTTCTTTTGTCTTGTTTATGGATGAGACAACATTTGGAAGACATGGAATAACAAATTTACACAATCATCATTAGTCGGCCTATCGGAATCCCCATGATACAATACAGCACCAGCATCAGTTTACGATTAATGTGTGGCCTGCAATTGGATGTAACTGACTGATAGGTCGATACGTTCTCCCAACACGTCTTATAGGAGCTGACAACAGGGACTTTATTTCGAACACACTTCCAGACCTGCTAGACGATGGGCCCTTGTTGATACGAAGACGTATGTGGTACACGCATGAAGGGGGAATTTTGCTTTAATAAGGTTTCTCAAATATTTATGCCGGTGGGCGAAAATAAATAAACATGCTGTTAAATAAATAAACGGAGCGTATACTAAAATATGTATATCCTCTAAAAATACAATATATATATATATATATATATATATATATATATATATATATATATATATATATATATATGAATTACTCTTCAAGTAAAATTGAATTGAGTTCTCCGAGCTGCTGGTGAATTTCGTTTAGAGAAAAACGTTAAAATACACTTCCTTCCCTGCCGAGTGACGATAGTCTAGAGGTGAAACGCTTTCTAAGTATATCTGGGAAATTAAAAACAAAACGCAAATTACACCAAAAATATCATGGAAAATATCAGCCTACAGGAATCAATCCAAAACCTACTGATGAAACAGCCTGTCGCCTCTGAGTGCTGACTTCAATGTTCACTTTAGTTATATATAATGTATATATTATTTATAATTATATAATAAATATGCATGATGCATTTTATATAGTTAATATAAAAATATTATGAAGGAGGAAAAGTTTTAAAATATTCCTTTTCCATTATATTTAACATATTTAACCAAACATAATAAAAGGATTGATTACCTATATATATATATATATATATATATATATATATATATATATATATATATATATATATATACTAGCAGCATGGCCTGGCGTTGCCCGTGTTTGATTCAAAAATCGTACGACTCATACAGCAATCACTATCACTTGACTTAAAATATTTTTGAACTTTCTTGCCTTTAAAGGAGTGCCCTTTGCTGTGCTGATGTTGCAACATGCCTTACTTCTTGCCTATCTCACACTGCGAATTTTTTCTAAGTTCTATACTAAACATTAAATCTGTTACGAAAAAAGAACTAAACAAAATGAACACAAAACGATCAGATTTAAAAAAGGACTCGTAACTGGAAAAACCGGATGAAAAAAGAATGTTAACAACAAATACTTTTTCACACCCAACACAGTTCTGCGGAATCAGAATCAACGTTGAGTTTAAGCAAGCGGATGAGTCAATTGGAGTAAAGTGCCATGCAGATTTAAATTTTTCCCACTTGTGACGAATGCAGCTATCGATTTTTTTGCATGTTAGCATGCTAGTTAACATTCGTGTCAGTCAGCTGTTGGCTCTCACGCTGGCCAGTAGAATCTTCCCGCCTATTCGTGGCAGCCAGCTATTGCCTCTCACTCTGGCCAGTACAATATGGCCGAGAACTACATGAAAACTGCCGTAGAAGCATGAAAAAATTGATCTTTCCCACTATCGATGGGAGTTGGGAAATGCAAAGTCGGTCTTGGCCTTCCCGCTAACATGGAGCATGTGCATGTAAATTTTGGTGCAAATCTGTCGAAAATCGCTGCCGTGCATTGGTTACACGCACACACTGCCTTATATATATATATATATATATATATATATATATATATATATATATATATATATCAGTACAAACGATAAGATAAAACACAAATAGGAAACTTTTCTCAATCTAACATTTTTCAATTTTATTAAAGCTTCGTCATAGAAAGACAGACTAAAAGACAGAACTCTGTTATTTTCAGTTTTGTTTGGATTGACTCTTCTTACAAAAAAATCATAATGATACCCTCCAACAGACTTTCCACTAAACTCGCAAACAAATTAGTCACTCCTAATATTAAGTTCGTTACAACCACCTGCAAGACAATTGGAAATATAATTAGGAAGAAAAATAAACCCAACACCGATTCAAATGTCGGGATTTATCAAATAAATTGTATTTGCATTTTGACAAACTTTCTTTCTCTTATTACACAGGAACAAAGCTGATCACAACTCTGACTTTACTAATGCCACCCTAATTAAAAAAAAAAACCAAAAAGCATAATTCTTTAAGCAAAAATACTTTGAAAGCTTAATAATAACATTATTACCAACTATAAATATACGCCTTGAACATTGCATTATATCGCCATCTTTTTTCGAATTCATTCTTAAATAATCTAATGCAAACAGTACGTACATACAAAACATCCCCGGATGAATAGAATACATCCCCACAACTCCGAATGACCACACAAAAATTGTAAACATTCTAACTCCTCCTAGTAGACAGACACACATGCACAATTACGAATACAGACTACGATCTGATGTATGCTTAGTCATAATAGCTATATACATATCGAATTATCTCCGGTTTTAATGCACGTCTTACATGACTGACCAATGAGAATCGATCCAAACAAAACTTAAAATCCCAAAATTCTGTCTTTTTGTCTGTTTCCTCTCAATCTCTGACGAAGCTTTAATAAAAGCGAAACATGGCAGATTGATAAACGTTTCCTATTTGTTCTTTATCTCATCATTGTGTCAGATTACGATCCATACTTGATCTACATTTGATCTTTATATATATATATATATATATATATATATATATATATATATATATATATATATATTTCCAATAGAAGAGAATCCAGGTAAAGTTCAATATCAAGGACAGGGCAAGAATATAATATAAAAGGTTTCAACACTAATATTCCATGGTTATAATTTATTACATTCGAATCGTAATCACGATCCAATTCATCAGACCTATAAATTCAAAAAGAAATAATTTGTAGGACTGATGAATCGGATCGTGATTACGATTCCAACGTAATAAATTAAAACCATGGAATATTAGTTTTTGAGCCTTTATATATATATATATATATATATATATATATATATATATATGAAGGTAAAATGTTGCAAACTTAATAAAAACAAAGTTTTATCGTCAAAATCTTTGTTATTATTAAAAAGAAAAACCAAAAGATATTTTGAAATCTAAAACGAACCAACATAATAAAATAAAATTTTGATCTCCATTACTATCTAATGAACTATTCTGTTTGTCATTGTCACATGAAAATATTGGCTTCAAGTAATCCCTTCTTTCAACAACAGGATATGTCATTTCTACGAAGAGAAGATCAGGATGTATGACTGATGAATATATCATGTCAGACTGTGTTGTTATTTTACAAAAAAAAAAAAAAAAAAGACAAAAAAGAAAGAAAGAAAGAAAGAAACGATTCCGACTTGACTGCCCACGCATGCGCAAAGAACATACATGTCCAAATTTAATCGTATTTAAATGAGCCTGCCTTGACAACATCTACAAAAGGTCAGCGTAAAATAAATAACAATTCACTCGTTATATATTTCTGTGAATGCTGCCATGAAAACTGAAACGAGGCTGAAGATCTATCGCCATTTTTAATCTGAGTCGAAATTTACAATTCCGTCTATTTTTTCTTTAATATGATTTTTGTCTTTTATAATCAATTTCCTGTCTTTTCCCCACTCATCGTCGCAGGCAAGGACCTACGAATATATCAACTTTTTCCTGATGCCTGTCAAGAACATCACTACCTACCCACACCTTAATTTTCTTATTGAAAAAGAAAAATAACAACACCAAAACATGCAAGACACCTTTTATTGATTCAATAGGATAGAAACATTTGTATAAAAAAAAGTGGATTTTTACAATGGGTGCGGTGGAGATAATGTTGTCATTTTTGTTTATTTATTTATATGTCTATTTTAGTGGTTAGCCTTGAAATATTTGATAGATTGAAAAACGATGTCTGAAAAAATTCTTTAAGTGAAGGGGAATTTTTCGTAGAAAACGCACAAATAAAGGGAGGGGGGGAAAAAGACAACGACGTCACCTTGAACAACGTCAACAACTTCAAACGATTTTTGCTTATATGCATGTCGTCTGTTTATTTTCCAAATTCATTTTATCTTTTTTTTTTTTTTTTTTTTTATTGTCGTCTACCTCAACGTTGATTTCCCACCTCCCATTTTCGGTTTTCTTTTCCCTTTCCTCATACAATTTCCTCTCCCTTTCGATATTGCTCAGCCGCCTTTCATCTAACTCTCACCCCTCTTTCGATTTGTACTTCACGTTTTGTCTTCTACTCTCCTCAGCAATTCTCCATTTTTACCGAGTTTTTATTTCCCCTGCTTCAAGCTTTCTCATCTCCACCCCCACATCCTTTTCCAATTCTTTCACGTCTTTTTCCTGCATTGCTCTTTTTTTGGGGGTCTGGTATCTTAGCGACATTGTTCGTCGATATATTCTTAAGCGTTCAGAATTGCAGGAATTTAGAAGCCAGCTGAATTCTCTTGAACTCTGTCAAATAATACTTAACCAGGGAAAAACTTAAATTCCACAGAAATCATACAATGATCTATCTCTTTTTGACCTATAAAACGCACTTTATTTTAGCACCAACATCTATTTGCTTTTTATACACCTGTTGACACGGCCAGTGCAAGGGTCTCATGCCTCACCCCCGAATCTATGATATGCACCCACGTAATGTATGATACGGAGCCCCGTCTTTACTACATCTCCTTTTACATATGCTAGTATTCATATAAAATACAAAGGATCTTTTCTGTTAATTCGCCCCAAATAATGTAAAGTTACTTATCGCAAATATTAATTCATCCCAGAAATTATGAATTTTAAATTTTATCTTATTTATTTTTTTATTTTTATTTTTTTCCAGCTCTTTCGAAATTATAAATATCAATCAAGTAAAATTTGTTTAGCTTACCTCACAACTCCGGCCTTTACAATAAAAAAAAAAAAAAAAAAAAAAAAAAAAATTACCCCAAATAAGTGAGTTATTCCCATTTCCTAAGTACGGATGATATTCGAGATACAAGGAATTATTTACATTTTAAAAGAAAAAAAAATTGCCTTGTTTAGCGGGATGAGCGCGATCGGAGACCCCGCATTTAGAAATTAGCACACTCGAATTGCCCACATTTGGGGACGATCACAAAGGTCAACCTAACCGGAGTGCAATGGACGGGCCTCGCGATGGAAAAATTGGATGTTAATTTCAGTACAGTGTAACCCGGATATAAGAGTTGTCGGGACCGGAGAAGAAGTCTCTTATATACGGGTTTCTCTTATATCCGGGTTTGGTCTAATTTATATACATTAACACAGACTCTAATTTGGGACCAGAGAAAATCTCTCTTATATCCGGGTTTCTCTTATATCCGGGTTACACTGTAAATATAAATTCTCTTTATTTTGGGGTGGAATAACAGAAAAGATCCACTACAAATTTTATTGTAACCTAATTATGTACAATAATGGGTCAAATGCAATATAGGTAAACAATTCAACTAGAAAAACTGAAAATAAATCCAATGTATCTAATTACAAATTAGAGACATGTCATAATAGATCATTCCATCTTAAATAAATCAATGTTTTGTGGCAGTTTTTAACATCAACTTGAAATTTGTCTTCTTAAAAAGCTGAATAATTTTAAGACATCTAACGTTATGGAGAAAAAATATTGACTTTTATATCGTGTTTTTTTTTATGAAACTTCGCATGAGCAAAACAAATTTACGTATTTGGACGAAAAAAGAAAAAGACCCCAGAATGACGTCAAAATCGGCGAAAAATTTTTCGCTCTTTAACAGTCAATTGGGCTTAGTTTAATTTATAACGCGTGTATATAAATGTAGGTAGAAAAATGCAAATGTTGATAAAGTAGCAAGTGTCACAACACAATGCCTGGGGCCACTAATCAAGTTCGAAGCCCCCTTGAAGGCAGGGGTTTCGGGGTTAGTACACACCAGCCCTAAATGGTACGGCGACTATTTCTAGATCAACTAAAATCAAATAGTTGACTGTCTTTACTTGTAGAAGTAAAAGGAAAAAAAAAGGAACAGATTTCAAATCTGAGATATACGTGGGTGGGCTGAAATCTTCATCGGCCGACTATGAAGAAGCAATGATTGAGCTGTGAACTCTTGCAGGCATTAATTTCAACCCTTCTTATTAATAACTGCATCTATTATTTCCAGATCAAATGACATCTGACAATAATTACAGCTGAAAAAAAGCTACAGCCAGATTGAAAAGGAAGTATGTCCATCATATTTGCCATGAGAAAGTTTCACAAATTCATACATGGTAGAGAATTCATACTATAGACAGACCATCGTCCATTATTGTCCATATATGGATCAAAAAAGGGTGTTCCCACATATACAGCAAATAGACTATTGAAGAATAATTAAAAAAATGGAGTTTCTATCATCTCAAAATGAAGTCATGCTACGGATTATCTAGACTAGCACCAAGATTCTGCGAACCACTTGAAGATACAGTAATTGTGACGATAAGGGCCGAAAATAAAATTATTAATGTATTATACAATACTGTAAGAGAACGGCCCATAACATTGGTGAAAGTAAGGTTTTTATATATATATTGATGGAGAGACGTGTGGTTATGCCATGAACTGCCTCGCATCTAACTGGAGTTTAAGAATTATTTCCGTTTTAAGCAAAGAAAGTGCTCAGATTACTATCTGTTTAAAAGATTATATGATTGGCTGCTTATGATATTCCAGTTTCAGTTAATTTCCATTAATATTAGGTTGGTGCAAAAATAATGACGTAATAATGTCGTTTTTGACGTTATAAAGTACGTCAAAAACGACATTATTACGTCATTATTTTTGCACCAACCGAATAACTCAACTCTCCAAGTTTTTGTTCCCACTGCTGTGCCCAGGTATTGAACTTACAAGGCATGGTTCAACAGCAGCATTCTCGGCGGCAATAACAAACAGAAACCACTATTTCCGGTCACACCAGCGTGACAGCTCTGGTCATAACAAATGTTACTGTTCGTAACAAATGTAAAGCGTGTCTTCGAAGGAGCAAAGTCCCTGTTTCCCGGGAGAATGAGGCACAGCTTAGCCTCTAAAAAAATTGCTGCTCGTGACTACTAGTACCCCTGTAATAGGGTACTAAATAAGTGCAAGGTTTCTATTCCCTCCCTCTTCAATTGATTTGAGGTGTTATCATCCTCTGCTGTAAATTTTCCTCAAACTCTACTGTTCACTCATCTGGAGTATCCCTGTCTAACTTCCGTCTTAGAACCGATTCTCTGTTGAGTGATATGCGTATAACTCTTTCCGTGGTTTCTGATATCAATTCTAACCTTAATCCCCACAAAGCATATGGACCCGATGGCATCCATGTTATAGAATTTAAGAAGTGTGCTGCCGAACTGACTTCTGTTCTCTTTAAACTGTTTAATAAATGCCTTGTTGCCTCCTGTCTGCTGGAAGTCATCGCCTGTTGTGGGCACCTCGGCGTGGTGTAATGGTTAGCAAACTCGTCTTGCTAGAACAATTACGACTGAGTAGTGAGTTCGATCCTCACTGGGTGCCCCATACTTTCGGCCTTGTGCCACATCTAAGCTACGCTTGGAAAATCTCAAGTCATCGCCTGTTGTTCATGTTTTTAAGAACTCTGGTGAACCGCACGACCCATTTAACTATTGGCCTGTTAGCATTCTGTCTCTGTTTGGGAAATTTCTAGAGACCCTAATCAATGCTTAATTGTTTTGTCATCGCTGATCACAGGGACTTTTCTTAAACAAGCAATACGGTTTTATTTTCTGCAGGTCAGCTTCTGATGTACAAACGATGATTGCGGTAAGAATCTAAAAAGTGAAAGTCCGAGCTGTAGCATTTGGAGAGTCTTTGACAGAGTCTTTGACAGAGTCTTTGACAGAGTCTTTGACAGAATCTGGCATTCAGGTTTTCTTTACAAGCTGAAAAGTTGCGATATTTCCGGACACATATTCGAGTTGATCCAGTCGTTCTTGCCAAATCGTGAAACGAAAGTTATCCTGAACGACCACTCACCTAAATTTTTTGTCCTAACGCGAGTGCACCCAAGGCTCCATCCTTGGTCATCTGCTGATTTTAATCTAACTTCTCGATGACAGCAACTCTCAACTTGGCATCTACGCTGATGACACTCCCATTTACTCCAGCCTCGATACTAAGGCTGATAAGTCCGAAAAGGTCAAAAGAGAAGCTGATGACCTGAAGATCATTGTTAACTGGGGCAAAAGACGGCTTGTCAATTTAAACCCCTTCAAAACTAAACTCCTGTCTATTAATTATCTGAGAGACCCCTCACTGCCTTCCATCAGTATGGCTGATGCTAACCTCCAGGAAAGTGATTCATTGCACCTTTTCGGGCTAAGGTTCTCAGCTGACTTGAAGTGGAAAGACTATATTGAATCCATTGCTAGGTCAGCTGCTAAGAAAGTTGGTTCACTGTGCCGGAAGAGACAATTTTTCTCTCTCGTATCTATCTTGCATATCTATAAGTCTACCATTCGTCCATGCTTAGAATATTGCTGCCGTATATGGTCCGGTGTCCCTGCTATTGGATGAGCTCTTGATGAGATACAAAGAAGAAACAGTAACGTTATTATCTGGCGGCTCGGATTCAGTTGCTTTCCCACTGCCGCAAGGTTGCTTCTCTATGTCTTTTCTTTAAATACGTTCATGGTAATTGGTCGGATGAGTTCTTCGCTATGGTAGCCAGAGATTTTGAATTTAAACGCAGCACAAGACAGGCGTCGAGATCTCATCAATTTACAGATGATCTGGCTAGATGTAGCCGTAAGTTCTATGCTAACAGTTTCTTCTCTCGCACTTCTCGCTTGTGGAACAGCCTTACTGCTCCATACTTTCCATCTAACTTTAATCTGCAAAAATGTAAATGCTTTGTCAATCGCTGTCCTTCTGGTTACTCTTTTCTCTTTCTACTCATTATTAATGATTCTGTTCCTAATTCTTCCACATCCTGTAACCTCTTGCGTCTTAGAGGCTGTAATGCCTTGATTGGGGTGAAACTGATTAAAGATTTTGATTAACTGAATGTGCCTTGATGTTTTGGTTAGATTTCAGAAAAATGTCATTTTCTACCCAATGGCGGACTACCAGATAGTCACTATAAACTTTTGTTAGTTTAATTTCGGTTTTTGAGAGTTTTTAGGTCTTTGGTCATGATCAAGCGATTGAGACTATCGCAGTTGTAGAATCGATCACAGTTAAAAACGTCGAACTCGTTGACTTTTCAGAGTAAGTGTGGAGCCCAATTTATCGAGTTTCTTTCCTTTGAATTCTTGAGATGATAAGATATTGAAATGCTGGCACCTATTATCTGAGGCATTTCTCTGACACTTTGACGTGGGTTTTGTTCGACTAGTGTTTTCAGAGGTTGATTGTCAATTGCAGATAGTCATCCTCTACCAACCAGACTTGTATCCCCACTGCGGAACTTCAGAAACCAGCGCCGTACTGTTCCATCATAAGTGGATCTGTAACCTGACTTCTGTTAATGTTGGCAGCGGTTTGAGAAACATTATAAGCTCGAACAGATATCAAAACATAAACACGTCTCTCCTTCCTTCGTGTTCAAGATAAGGTGTATATAATCATTGAATGGAATTTCGTAATCATCTTTGCAACGGAATGTGTTTTGTATCAGAAATCGTCAAGATGCAAGAAAAATTGGTTGTTCGTGGTTGAGAGACCAGGGAAATATTATGGACGTGGCAAAATCTCTTATCCCAAATCGGTAAGCTTCTTCAGTGCTATCTTGGCAACATTTGGCTGAGCATTGCCATAAAGCAGAATTGGGCCTCGTCGATAAACCAACTTTAGTTAGATTCCAGATAGCCGTAAAGACAGCCCTCTCACTGCCTTCCATTAGAATGACATGGTATCCTTTAGGAAAGTGGTTCATTGTGCCTTTTCGGGCTAACGTTCTCAGCTGACATGAAGTGGAAAGGCTACATTGAATCCATTGCTAGGTCAGCTGCTAGGAAATTTGGCTCACTGTGTCGTGCGAGACAATTTTTCTCTCCGGGATCTATCTTTCATATCTATGTCTACTATTCGTCCATGCTTAGAATATTGCTGCCATATATGGTGCCTGCCATTATGGTGACTGTTTGGTGAAGGACCACCAGACAGTCACCATAGTGACTTTTGTTTAGTCAAGGTCAAGTCATTGAGCCGATCGTTTACATTTCTCAATACAAGTCACTATTTGATCAAAGAAACGGTCATTCGAAATTAGCAGATGCAGCGTCGATCACACTTCAAAATGTCAAACTCTTTAAGATTCACTGAGTTCATGTGAAACGCATTTATCGTGTTTCTTCACATTGACAATTTTATTGAGATGGTCCGATATTGTTGAAATGCTGACATCCATTACCTGAAACATTTCACTGATACTCTAACGTAGATTCTGTTCAACTAGTGTTTTCATATTTTGTTAATTGCAGATGGACGTCCTCTACTATCATGATCTTCAAGACTCGTATCCCCACTGAGAAATTTCAGGAACCAACACCGTACTCTCCAAAGACAAGTAGACCTTTGACCCCATGCTTTGTTAATGTTATCAGCACTTTGAGATGCATTATGACCAAATTTTAATCCGAACAATTATCCATTACACCACCCGCACATCCAAGCTCACAGCATCTGGTATTCCCAAGAGGTCACCAATACTGACCAGGTGCGACGTTGCTTAACTTCGGTGATCGGTGATGTGGCTGTAAACTAGGATGTGCACAAAGTTTGGTTTGGTTTATTTTGTTTTACGGCATATCAACCTCAATGGGTTATTTAATACTGACAATATTTTTAGGATAGATTCGTATGAATAGAATATGTATTCTTTGGTTTAAATTATTCTGTTCTACGGCACACCAACTTCAATGGGCCACCAAATGCCGACAAAAAAATTTATTGCTGGTAATATTTTGTTTTGTCAAAAATCTGTTTCTGGTAATATATTTCCTTCAAAATTGTACTGCTGGTAATAATTTTTTTCAAAAAGGTATTGCTGGTAATAGTTAAATATTTGTCCATAGCTGGGACCCCAACAGGTGCCTCACCCCGGGTTAAGGCGGACCCGGGAACACCAGCAATTAAGAGGTGGTTCCACGCTCCTGAAAACCTCCTGATCAGAGGTCTTGCTGCTGGACGTAGTTTAACATCTTACCCAGGACGTGGATGGAGTTCAACGTCTTACCCAGGACGGCACATAAAGTAAAAGGTATCAGTCTGGAAAGGGGAATCAACAAGCTGAGTTCAAATTTTGTCGTCGGATGAGGTTTTTATGAACTGGTGATAATGTAATGTGTTGTATAGGACATGTGGTTCGAGGAAGACTGATTATTGTTCCCACGGGGAAACGAAACACGTCTTGTCGCTACGGCATCCTGAGAAGGAGACTTATAGTCCTTTCCTTTTAGACTGTTTTAGACATCGAAAAAGTTCCCTCTTGGGCCTAAATTTATACGTTTAAAAGAGAAAGATAGTTTAAGTTCTTTGCTTTTCATAATACTTTATACAACGCCACCTAGTAGGTGTTAAGAGAAGATCCTAGGCAGGCATAAATGAATACATTTCTCTTTGAAGACTTGTCACAACGGTATCCTGTGACTGAAGAGAAAGAAGAGAGGGTGAATACACAAAATAAAGCATCGAGAGAGAGAGAGAGAGAGAGAGAGAGAGAGAGAGAGAGAGAGAGAGAGAGAGTCCAAAAAATAAAGCAGTGAGCGAGTCAGCAAAACACAGGATCGAAATAGAGAGAGAGAGAGAGAGAGAGAGACAGACAGACAGACAGAGAGACAGACAGACAGACAGACAGAAATAGGGTAATACAGAGGAGAGAGAGAATATGTGAGCCAACAAAATAAAGGAGACAGATAGAGTAACTCCACAAAATAAAGGGGAGAGAGAGAGAGAGAGAGAGCGAGAAAGCAAGAGAGAGAGAGAGAGCGAGAAAGCAAGAGAGAGAGAGAGAAAGAGAGAGAGAGAAAGAGCGAGAGAGAGAGAGAGAGGGGGGTAAATTGATCAGGTAAGTTTTGGAAGTCATTTACTCCGATAAAAAAAAATCCGATCTCGAGGAATTTTTTTTCTGAATGGTTAACAGGTTTTATTTAAAGAATAACTTTTGATATTGGAAACATTATGAGAATAATTCGCCCCACCTACTCCACTCATTCAACTGATTTGTTTTTGACTGTTTATCGACCCTTTGAGGGTTCCTCAAAGCCACGACATATTTCGTAATGTAGTCCACGGTTTCCTAAGCGGTCCCCCATATAAGTACTGAACATTCTCGACGTTGCTCAACTTTGGTGATCGAACAGTGTTTCAGGTAAGGCCAATGCAAACCGACGACAGGACGAATAATGCAACGGTTTTGAGTTTAAAAAACGAAATCGACAAACCGAATTCGAATTCCAACGTCGTCTATTGCATTCACTAACGGTCGCCCATCTTTTCCGCCTATCTATGGGTCATATTCACTTAGGCGTGGGAAAGAAATATGAATCCACCACTTATCCCCTTTCAATGGGTTAGAAAAAGTAAGAAAAATTACCGAAAAATCTAAAAAATATTTTCTGGCTTTAAATAACTTGTAATGGGTTGATGAACCGTAAAAAAAGCCGTAGAAAATGAATTAAGCAAACAATCAACAAAAACGTTCTGCACATGAATGAATACATCTTCGGTGGTAGAAGGGGACTAAACCGTTATTATCTCTAAAAACAAAAACAAAAAATTCTTACAATTTAAAAATTTTTTCTGTCTTTAAATAAATTGCAATGGGTTGATAAGCTGTAAAAAACGAATCAATCAGAGATATATTACACATGAACGCATACCTCTTCAGCTTTATACCCAGATATAGGGTGGAGACAATACCCTTATTATTTCCAAAAAAAAAAAAAAAATCTTACAATCTAAAAATATTTTCTGGCTTTAAATAACCCGCAATGTGTTGATAAGCAGTAAAAAACGATTCAATCATTTGATTTTCATTGAAGAGGAAATCGACCACCATTGACTGCTATTTTTTGTTGCCAATTTTTCTTTTGTTATTTGTGCATGGCATGTAGATCCTATCTTCTTGCTAAAACCAATTTGCCCATTTTCCGTTTATATTTCGAGAGAGAAGACAACACAAATCTTCAGAAGTAATCAGCATCACCTGACCCCAGTTACTACAAGCTAATTAAATGAGAGTGTGTAAACATGTCAAGTCATTAATACCGGTAAATTAATCACACGGTGTCTATGGAATACAGTGAAAGGTTAATTATCTTGTGTGCATCGGCGTCGCCCAGACTCGTCACGGCAGGAAGGATTTTTTTTCCACTGAAAATGTAAAAAAAAAACTTTTACGGCCACGCTTTTGGTGAAAATTGAAGGATTGGCCTCTGGGCTTGATAGATTCGGCAGGCTGACCTCTCTCTGTACAAGAAGGGCTATGTCTTATTTGGCAAAGACAAGTCACAACCGACACCAGAATCTTTTTTCCAGTTTTAGCAAAAATGTCTATCATTGCCGAAACTTTTGAAATTTAAATCAAATATATATAAATGCACACACACACACACATACACACACACACACACACACACATACATGTTTGTATACATCCGTATACATGCTTGTATGCATCCGTATATAATACGTTAAAGTGTGCGTGTGTATGTAGGTACTTATATGTATGTATGTTTATGTTCATATATATGTATATATATATGTGTTTGTGTATATGTATATATATGTGTGTGTATATATATATGTATATATGTATATATGTGTGTGTATATGTATATATATGTATATATGTATATATATATGTGTGTGTGTATATGTATGCATGTGTATGTGGGTATATGTGTATGTACATATACATGTATATATGAATAGATGTGTGAATATGTACTTGTATATATATATATATATGTGTGTGCGTGTGTGTGTATGTATGTATGTAAGGTTATGTATGTATATGTATGTTTATCGATACATATGTATGTGGTTGTGTATGTATATATGTACGGGTATATATATGCAATTTTATGTAGATATATATGTGGTGTCTATGTATGCATATATGCATATGTGTATGCATATATATATATATATATATATATATATATATATATATATATATATATATATATATATATATATATATAAAGTATAAAGATAATATTTTATTACGTTTAAATCTTGTTTCATTTCGAAATAGTTTTCAAATTAGATTTGAAGACTTAGACTTTAATTAAGAAATATTACTCCTTAACTGTTATTCACAATATTAAAAATATTAATAATAGTAAGATATGTGTTTATTGATCTTATATTCAAATTATATTTATTTCCTAGTTTAATTTGTTTAAAAATTAAAACATTTAATTTACTGTCAAACGTTAACGGAAAAATATATAAATCTAAGTTTTTCTAAATTAGCCGCAGTATGCCCTCGTATAATAATTCTCTTAATTTCCATTTCCAAAACCCTATTCCCCTTTCTTTCATTAAAACCCTAAGTCCACCTCATATTTCTTACATCTTTACTTCTCTCTTTTTCTCTCTCTCTATATCGTTTCCTGTAAGGTGGCCTATTAAATAAGTCAATGTCTGGTCCTTACCCCCCCACCTGCCTCACTATTAAGTACTGTAATAAAAATAAATTTACAATCATTTCTATCTCTCCCTTCCCTCACTAATGTCGACCATGTCTGTCAGACTCTTTCTCCCCACTCGCTATATTACCTTACATCAACTTAAAACTACCCCTCAAAGGTGTATAAAAATATATGTAGATTTAAATTCATTTTATTCGTTCTTGGAAGTGTGGTCTGATGAGCCAGGGAAAAAGAAATTTCCTGGGGAAATAAATTATTACCAATGGACCCTTAATGTTGTCTGTTTTCATTGAAT
Source organism: Acanthosepion pharaonis (assembly GCA_903632075.3). Lineage (NCBI taxonomy): Eukaryota > Metazoa > Mollusca > Cephalopoda > Sepiida > Sepiidae > Acanthosepion > Acanthosepion pharaonis. The sequence continues at coordinate 868,003 of CAHIKZ030005470.1, read as the reverse complement.
TAATCATCACTCTGATTTAACAATGAGCTCTCTGGATTTCATCCTCCTTGGGATTATCCATGCGGATTACCAAGGTTTTTCCTTTTTCCTTATATATATATATATATATATATATATATATATATATATATATATATATTTTTTACAATTGTTCAAACCCAAACTCAAACAAAAACATTGTTTTCAATCGTAATGAGTCTAACGATTGAATAGAATTTTATTATAAACAATTGTCTTGTAAATGGAATTTTAAAAGCATTCTGAATGTAAAATAAAGAAAAAAAAGTGTGCAAGACAGTAAGAAAAACTACCTGCCAAAGTTTTGTTGAAATCGGTTGAAAAATGTAGGAAATCCGATCCCATATATAAACGAACACACACACACACACACACACACACACACACACACACACACACACACACACACACACACACACAACCTGGGTTTAATAATAAGTATAACTCGATATGAGTTGTCCCCCTCTCATTCTCGCGATGCCTCTTAATCGTGTTTTTCCAATTTTTGGCGCTGTCAGAACCACCGCAAGGTAATTTTACGTAGTCCTGTGAAGTTTTGTTGAAATCGGTTGAAAAATGTAGGAAATCCGATCCAATATATAAACGTACAGACATACACACACACACACAACCTGGGTTTTATAATGAGTATGATATATATATATATATATATATATATATATATATATATATATAGGAAGGATATTTGAATAACCCAGAACATATACTAGCAGCAAACCATACGGGTAGAAAATGAGTTCGTTAAATATACAAAAAAAAAAAAAAAAAGTATAGTGTGCAAGACAAGGATGTGTCTTCTTACCGGACTTATTCAACCTATACAGTGAAGCAATCCTGAGAGAAATAGAAGTTCCAACTGGATCCACTATAGCCCGGCGCAATCTTATCAGCATGAGACATGCAGACGACACAGTGTTGAAAGGAAACTGCTAGAACTCCGACAGAAGTTACTGAGAGGAGAAAGGACTAAACATCAATTGCAAGAAGACTGATTGTATGGCTGTTAGCAAAAGGCACAGCCCAGCCTGCAAATTAGAAATTGGAGATACCAAAATCAAGCAATTACAGCAATGCAAATATTTCAGGATTTTTTTAACAGAGTGCGACACCGAAATCCGAAAGCGCATTGGGATAACGAAAGATGTCTTCCAAAATCTAAGCAAAGTATTAAGAAACAGGACAAATTCCTTAGAAACAGGAAAAGCAATGAATGCTGAATAATCTCCTCTAAGATGAAGAAGAGATTTGAGGCGATAGAAATGTGGTGCTACAGAGGGATGCTGAGAATATAATGGACTGGACATGTGAACAATAATGAAGTTTAAGAGAAACTGGAAACAAAGAAGACATCTGTACTTAACATCGAGAACAGACGGTTGAAATTTCTAGAGGACTTGATGAAGAAAGAAAGCTTGGAAAATTTAACACTCACATGGAATACTGAAGGGACAGACGAAAACACCATAGATGAGGACACTCTAAAAGTTCGCAGAATGACTTGGAGAAACAAGACAATTGTTCACTATTTTTCAATATAGTCCTCCTTGATATCAATGCACTTGGTCCAGCGATGCAATGCCCCCACGGAGAAGGTGGCATAATGGTCACCCATAAACTCATCCAAGGCACATATGATCTGATCTTTGTTTCCAAAATGGCGACCACAGAGGAGTTAAGTCTGGTGATTAAAGGGTAGCAATTCAAAGCGACAGTTGGGTGATTCAGCTACTGCAACCTGAGCAGTGTGAACGGGCGCATTATCCTGGAGCAAATGGATAGATAAAGATTAAGATAGATAGATAGTTAGAGAGATAGAGAGATAAGAAAAGGTTGAGATAGATACGAACATAGATAAATAGTTACGAACATAGATAGATAGGTTGTTGATGAAAGTATATCATGATCCCGAAACCTGTAACACCATTAGGGTCATAGGTCACCCTTAACCCTGTTAGGGTCACGTATTGAAGCCGCAGTAGCATTGGTGTTTCCTGGGAAAGATAATCTGACGGACCCAACTCTCTCTGGTTTTGAATTTTTTTTTTTGTTTTAATGATTTCACCCCAAGCAAGGCTTTAAAGGCATCACAGGGGATGAAAAAGGAAAAAAAAAAATAGGAAAAAGAAAAGGAAAGACATTATTAAGAATAAGGCGGAAAATAAGGAAACGAGAGACATCTTTAAGGAGAGTGAGCAATAGAAGAGTGATTCGGAAGACAGTAGATGACGGCTGTCATTGCATTTGAATTATCTGAAGATCACAGTTGATTGAAAAACAAAAATAACCTGGAAGATAGTTCCTCAAGCGAGAAGTGCGATAGAAGAAACTGTTAGCATCGAACTTACGGTTACATCTAGCCATTTCAACAATAAAATGATGAGACCTTGGCGCCAATCTAGTACTGCGCTCAAAGTCATAAAATCTAGGTACTGTAGAGAAAAAGTCATCAGAATAATTACCATGGAGATATTTATAGAAAAGGCAGAGGGAAGCAACTTTAGGGCGTTGGGAAAGCAGAGATGCCAGTTCAGGACCAAGAATATTGCGATTTTTTTCTTATTTTATCAAGAATATCTACGTATATAGAAGAAGAATCAAACGATATGTCGCAGCAGACTTCGAAATATGTGAACTAGATTCTGGAGAGTAAAATGGACTTGCACGGCACAGTTAACTTTCTTGGCAGCTGATCTAGCAATTGATTCAATATAGTTTTCTATCGGATTCTTCCCAAGCAAGGCTGTAATGCCACTTAAACTCAAGAGGTTACACGGTGCGGAACAATTAGGAATAGAAATATTAATGATGAGCTGAAAGAAAAGAAAGTAATCAATTGGACAGTAGAAAGACATTGACTTTTCTTTCGAATTTTTGCAGATTAATGTTGGCCGGAAAGCATTGAGTCGAAGTGAACTCCGCAAGCGAGAAACTGTTAGCATCTAGCCATTTCGACTGTAAATTGATGAGATCGTGACTCCTGTCTAGTACTGCGCTTAAATTCAGAAAGTCTAGGTATCATCGCAAACAGCTCATCCGAACAATTTACCATTAAAGAATTTATAGGAAAGTCACAAAGAGGCAACTTTATTTATTGCTGGTACGGTCATTATAAAAATGTCTTTCTAAACTTTCATAGTGTTTTAAGTCCAATTGGGGGCGGGGTCACTAACTGCCCATACCTGGGACCCTAACAGGTGCTATCACCCCAAGCTTCTTGGCGAGAATTAAATTCAAAAAGTTTCGGTACGATAGCGAAGAGCTCATCGGAACAATTACCATGAAAGTATTTATAGAAAAGACACAGAGGTGTAACCTTACGACGGTGGGAAACTGACTGAAGCCGAGCCGCCAGATCAGGACCAATAATATTGCTGATTCTTCTTTGAATTTTATCAAGGATCTCAAAGTAAATAGCAGAGGCTATATAATATATTTCCATTTTATGTCAGTAGAGAATGTTATCTCGATAAGGCGCATCGACTTACTATTCTGGGGGTTAGCATCAGCCATACTGATGGAAAACAGAATTGCTTTTCTCAGACGATTAATAGAGATCAGTTTCGTTTTGGGGGCGTTATAATTAACAAACCATTATTTTCCCCCAGTTAAAATAAGATAATAGGGTATTTTTTTTAGATCAGCTGCCAATTTAATGTTATCGAACCTCTCAGACTTATTATTGAGACAGAAGTAATTAGATGTCATCAGCAGAGATACTAAGTTGACAACTGATAATCATCGGGGAGGGGGGGTCATTGATAAAAATATGGAACAACGTAGATGCAAAGATGTAACTATGAACACCCGCATTAAATCAAAAATCTAGAAGAGTGGCCGGTCAGGATAACTTTCATTGCGCCATTTCATAAGAAAAACTGAATCAGTTCAAAAATTCGTCCAAAAAAGCCATAAACCTTGAACTTGTGTAAAAGACCGAAATGTCAAAGCCTGTCGGATGTTTCCAAGATGTCTAAAGCCAGAGCTTCACATTCATATCTAAAGCTGAGTAATTGATAATACATCAGTATTTGACAGAGAGAATCGAAAGTTATATTGCTTATCTGTAATTAAACCCTTACTTAATTAAACCAAATTAGAACCTCTCGTATTTTGCCCAAAATAAGAAGAATGCTCATAGGCTGGGAGTGAGATGGATCAGACCGTTGGTCTGAGTTCGTAAAGATTTGAACAACAGAAAAGGATTTCCAATAAGCAGAAAAGAAAAACATGGTCAGGTATTTAGAGATATGTGTTCCTGAACTGGCATCTGTTCTCTTGTGATTGTAACCTGGGGATCAAGTTTAGAGATGATAGCAGAAACAATGGAAGTAGTTACAGGCATCTCACTCAACAGAATTCAGAGATTTATCCTTCTCATAGACCAGTTGCCACCCAAGGCTGTCTTGATGGATCCATAATTTCCCCAAGAGTATTAGCAAAAGGCAATGTAATGAATTCGGTTGGAATTCGAACTCAGCTCTCAGACTTCTCAATCCGAGCCGTTAACGATGACTCCAAGAGTATACAGTTTTTTTGCCAATTCCCACTCTTAGAAATAATAGACGATCGAACATCCTCCGTTTCTTTGCAGTTTTCGAGAACATTCTTTTTATCAGAATATTCTGGATTGAAAATGAACCCCTCCGCAAAATGACTTTATTAAAAAGAAAAAAAAAATAGCAAGATGAGAATTCTTATCTCGCCGAAAACTTCCCAATCGTTTACAGTTTTCTAAGCTATTCCAAATTTAGTAACCAATTCCTTCGCTCGCAGACTGACCAAAAGCTAAAAAGAGTCGATAAAAAGATCAAATTATTTCCGATTTCTATCAGAAAGCTAATATATTGTTACCGCAAACATTCCAAGCTAATAGATTCCGCATATAGACATCACACCCTTTCCTAGCTACCTATCCATCCACACACCTTTTTCTAACTGGTACCTCCTCCCACGTCCACGACCACGCCTGCAAAGAGATATCGATTTGTATTTATAAGAGTGTTGTGAATAATTCAATGTGAATTACTTTCCACTCTTTTGCAAAATATCTACGGAGAACATGATCAATTTCTGTTCCCAGTCGACTTAAAACGGCGGTTCTGGACGACGAGATCCTTGAAGAAATCAAGCCTGATGTTTGATTGCCTTTGGATTCGACCATTTTCGAAAAGCAGGCAATATTTGCCCGTTTCAAGAGACACAAGAGGACCAAAAAGTAATTTGTGACAAACAGAACACAAAAGAAAGACTGAATGAAAGAAAGAAAGAAAGAAAGAAAGAAAGAAAGAAAGAAAGAAAGAAAATCTGAATGTTTTTATTGTTCGCGATTTGAACGTGATTCGCCCCCCCCCCAAAAAAAAATAAATGAAGAAAAAAATACCTTTCTATTCAAGAATGTCTCCCTTAGAGTAAATTTTTCGCCCGGGAAAATCTATTCGCTGTGGTAGTGCGTATTTCAAAGACACTCGTGTCTTGTTTAATTAATTTTTTTTTTTTTCGTCGATTCATTAAACGGTCGAAAAAAATAGAAAAAAATTAAATAAAAAAGTTTATCATCTATATATATATATATATATATAAAGCTGTAGCGTCTGTCTGTATGTTTCTTTGTTATCGAACTCCTCCTAGGATTTTGGAGATATACCCCTATAACTATATATATTCTGAAACTACATTGCCAGAGTATTTGGATAAGTATATTTCATTTTGATCAAAGGAGGTCTAGGGGGAGTCAAACACACCCCCACCGAATTTTATTCCCTTTGATATTAATTAAATTGAAATTTAAACAAAGGAATATCTCCTAGGGTACTTAAGTATATTTCATTTTGATTAAAGGGGGGCTTGAGGGTGACATAAACCTACCACACTGAATTTTTTCCCTTTGATTAAATTAAATTTAAATTTGAACAAGTGAATGTCGCCTATCCAAAATATAGGAGGAGAAAGCCAGAAGATGGAGGTCACATCTGCAAGATAAATTTGGATCAAAGATGGTCGCCGGAGAGGGTGGGACACGTCACAATGAAATTTCTTTCCCTCTGATTTAAATTAAATTTAAATTTGAACAAAGGAATGCCTACTAGGGTACTTGGATAAGTATATTTCATTTTCTTCAAAGGGGACTCCGGGACGAGGGTGAGGCACAACACCGATAACTGCAATTTTTTTCCCCTTTGAATGGCTCCTATCTAAAATATAGAACGAGAAAGCCAGAAGATGGAGGTCACATTGAGTAATATTGGAAGGCATCCATTTTCTCCATAAATTAGAACAATGATTTAAAATCAATCCTCATTTTCTTACAAAATAAATGTGTGACACACATGAAGGCGCGAGTAATTCGGCTAGTGACATAAATTTTTGCCAAAGGTTTTCTTCATTTTGTTGGCTCGTTAATTTTGTTTAGCAGCATATCAGCCTATATGGGATATTAATGCCGAAATCTAAATATTTTGTACGTAATTTTATGATTTCAACTACAGATAATTTTATATTTTCAGCGTAAATGTAGATATATATTTTGTAGATGATAAATATATATTTTTGGGAATTTTAATATAAAAATCTAATTTTATATTTTTAATGTTGCATTGATGGTCATTTGGCAATAAAATGTATTTTTTTGCTTTTTATTATAAAATGTATTGTTGATTTTTATTTGGGAGTTCTCCATTTGCCCTAACTCTGCGTCAGGATGGGCCTTGACACAACAGCAGGTGGTTCCACGTTAATCAAAATCTCCAATATCCCGATCAGAGGCCTTGCTGCCGGGTGTAGTTTATCGTCATACCCAGGAAGGTCTTTAGTTTGCAATGATATGTCAGTCGCATTGATGTATCATGCTGTAAAAGGTTTCTTCTGTTTTGTATCTTCAACGTGGTTGTTAGTAGCTGAAGAAATCTTCCCGACAAGCTGTCGTTGTGATTAGGTTGAATTGGCGAATTTAACTATATATACACACTTGTTGGTTTATTAAATGTACAAATCTGTGTTTTTTTTTTTTTATACTTGAGGCCACATTGGTTCGACATATATGTTTATATCTGTAAACATTGGTTGGATATACATTTGAGTTTATTGGCAAGACTTGGTCGGGTTTATACTTGAGTCAATAAGTAATCATTGGTTGGTCTGGTTTATAATTGTGTTGTAGAGTAGTTTCACAGTGGAGGCTTGTATTTCACTAAGTCGGTCCTAAAATAGGTTCGACGTACAAAACGTTAGGAACTTGATATAATAGTTAATGACGCAGCAATCTAGCTGTAGTGGCTGATACTTTAATGTCCGACATCGACTGACTGACAAACTCGCTGAGAGTATTTAGTCACCCGCCAACGAGGGCATCATGTGGTACAAGGCTGGTTTAACGTGGGATCTCCGAGCCCGTGGGCTCATACAAAAATATGCCCTTTGAACCCGTATAAACGGGCTCAGGGTCGGTTTACCTCCCCGAAAGAGACTCCGCTCTTCGGCGTAGCCTCGTTCGGGTTCCTCCCCGCCCGAAGGCAGAGTTCAACCGGTCAGCTGGTCGTCCGACTTCAGACTGAACTCAGACTCGCTGGGCGACTTCGCGACTGCTACTACTACTACTTATTATAGGTGGGAGAGTCGATTAACAATAGAATAGGTGTGTTCCAGTATAACAAATTGAGTATATAGTATAATATTAGCCGAATGAAGCACTGATGAAGTTTATAAGTAATTATTGTTCGGGTTTATATTTAAGTCGTTAGGTAAACATTTGGTCGGGTTTATAATTAAGTATCTAGGTAAGTATTGGTCGGGTTTATACTCAAGTCTATAGGTAAACACTGATGAAGTTTACCCTCGAGCCTGTAAGCAAACATTGACGAGGTTTGTATTTGAGTCTATTACTAAAGACAAAAGAAAACACTTGGCCGACGCGTTTCGTCCTCTGATGGACTTCATCAAGGCAAATATAATGATTTTATTTTGTAACAAGTAATTTATATACAAGAGCATATATTTTCGAAAGTGCCGCTATAGAATTTTATCAAAATATAAATCTACCTCCTTCAAAATTCTTTAAAATATATACTTATATATATATATATATATATATATATATATATATAAACATCATCATTATTTACGTTGTTCGGACTATTGTCTTCTTCTTTGTCGCCATATTTATCACAACGTTTCGGCCGTGGTATGCTCCGGCCTTCTTCAGGTGGTTGGAATGTCGAACTGAACCCTTTATTTTGCTCACTGGGGTAGACTGTTCTAATTCCACATGCCATGTTTAATGGATGTCAGTTATCAGTTATCTCCTGTTAATTTCCCTCTCCAAGTTCTCCGCTGCCTTAACCGGGTATTGAACTCACACTCTTTGGGTCCTGTCACTGGATCTAACCAACGCCTTTATCAACTGTGGTATGTGTCCTTGAGGTTAAGGCAGTGGAGAGCTTTCATTGCTTGTTTGGGTTGATAGGCCAATATTAGTGGAGTTTATACTTGAGTCTTCAAGCAATCATTTGTTGGGTTTATGCTTGAGACAATTGGCAAAGATTTGTCAGATCTCTCGTTGATGTATATTCAGTCTATAGATAATCATTGGCAAATATAGGCAAATATTAGTCTCTGTTATACTTGAGTCTAATGAGAAAAACCGTGGTCGATTTTGAAACAATGGTATTGGCACTCAGCGATCATATGACAGAAAAAAAGGAAAAAAAATTGATCAACTGTCAAAAAGGATACACAAACGTTGATGAGAAGGAACAGAACTCCAGATCTTTTTTTAATCGAAAAATTTTAAAACTAAATGCTCAAAAATTGGCATAAGTCATGAATCTAAGTTTCAGCGTTAGGACGTGTCACATAAAACTCCAGATTTCATATCGAATGCAATGTTGATTATTTTTTATCAAAAGTGAAAAATCATTCTGTTCTATTGTCACACATGGTCCAGCGCTCCTGTTGTCTTTTCTGTAAATACTTTCTTGGCAATTGTTTGGATGAGCTTTTCGCTAAGGTACCTAGAGTTTATGAATGTGAGCGCAGTACTAAACTGGCAATAAGGTCTCATCATTGTTCAGTTGAATTGTCTAGATGCAATCGTAAGTTGTATGCTAACAGTTTCTTTTCTCGCACTTCTAGCTTGTGGAACTCACTCCGGGCTCCATGCTTTCCAGCCAACTTTGATCTTCAAATATTTAAATGCAATGTCAATTGTTTACTGTCTTCATTCATCTATTGTTCCCGCTGCTTAATAATGCTTCTGTTTTCCAATTCTTTCACGCCTAGTAACCCTCGTGTCTTAGTGGCTTTATTGCCTTGCTTCGGGTGATTTTGATTAAAAAAAAAAGACCTGTACCTCTATTCTCTCTCATCAACGTTTGTGTATCCTTTTTGACAGTTGATCGAACGGTATGACGGTAGAGTGCCAAGTAGGCAAAAATGATCATTTTTAGGCACCTGCTTTCTCTTCGCTTTCAATCGACACAATGATGCTCGGCACAACGACGCTAATTTACCCCCCCCCACCCCAAATGCTATTCAAGAACTTGGTTGGGAATTTCTATCAACCTCACCGTTTCCTCCTGATTTAGCACCTTCAGTTTATCACCCTTTTTTTTCGGTCGCTTTCCAATCGTCCGCGAGGTGTTTCGTTAAACAACGACGTGAAGTTGAAAACGAGGCTCGATGAATTCTTCGAGAACTTCCAAAACCTGGTGATTTCTACTGTCAAGACATTGTGACAAGCTAGCGGAACGTTGGCAAGATGCCGTGAATAATGAAGGAAAATGGAATGAGGATCGATTTGTTAAAACTGTTGATCGGATTAAAATAAATCCCGAAAGCAACGTCGAGCCTGGTCAGTACATAGATGGGTGACTGTTCGAGAATACCAGCTGTAAGTTTGGATGTGATGGTGGTGTAATGGATACTGTCTAGGAATTGTTAATCTGACATCCGTGTTCCAAATCCAATTGGGTGTTATGGCGATTTCCAAAGTTAAGCAACGTCGAGCCTGGTCAGTACTTAGATGGGTGACCGTTTGAGAATAGCTGATGTAAGCTTGGATGCGCGGGCGGTGTAATCGATTAGGATTTGTTAATCGGAGAGCCGAATTCCAAATTCATCTGGGTTTCTTACGATTACCAAAGTTAAGCAACGTTGAACCTGGTCAGTACATAGATGGGTGACCGTTTGAGAATACCAGCTGTAAGTTTGGATATGATGGTGGTGTAATGGATACTGTCTAGGAATTGTTAATCGGATAGCTGTGTTCCAAATTCAATTGGGTTTCAGGCGATTAACCTTTTAAGCAATGTCGAGTCTGGTCAGTACCTAGATGGGTGACCATTTGGGAATACCATCTGTAAGCTTGGATTTGATGGCGGAGTAATAGATAATGCCTCGGAATTGTTAATCGGAGAGCCATGTTCCAAATCCAATTTGGTTTCTTACAATTACACAAAGTTAAGCAACGTCGAGCCTGGTCAATACATAGATTAGTGACCGTTTGGGAATACCGGGTGCTGTAATCTCGGATATGCGAGTAGTGTAATGGATTATGGCTTTCTGAAGTTATTTTCGCTATTCCAATGTTACTTCGGATTTCGGTGTCACATTTCCCATCCTCCGACACAGATATTTTAAAGTTTTGCACTTGTTTGATTTTGTTATCTCTTTTTTGCGTTGAAACACCGGCTCCCGTACAACCACTGAAGTTAAGCAAGGCCAAGCTTGGTCAGTATCTAGATGGATGACCGCTTAGAAATAACAGGTGCTGTAAGCTTGGGTGTGAGGGCGGTGTAATAGATAATGTTTCGAAATTGCTAATCGGTGATCCGAGTTCTAATCCCCGTCGAGTTCGTTATATCGACTTACGCGCAAATACATTCGAGACAGGTATGAATCCACCTCTTTTTCCCCACTTATGGGTTAAATAGTAAAACTTGTATCATTAAACCATTATTGTCTCCATGAGAAATTCTCATAATTCTTACATTTTCTGGCTTTAAATAACCTGCAATGTGCTGATAAGCCGTAAAAAATAAATCAATCCATATGTCTGCCGTATATGGACCTCATCACCGAAAATTTTGTGTGTGCGATCTCCGATTCGGTTATTTTTCATTTTTTGCTATACTCATCGTCTTCATCCGATGATGCCAAACAATCGTCTATTGATTCCATATCTGGCCCGGCGCTGCTCAGTCTTCATTGTCAAGTCTTGTTAGAGTTATAAAAATCGTTTACGCAGGTGGGAGTGAGAATAGTTTCCCCCGCAGCAACCTCTTTCTCAGACATACGACGTCGGTAGCTTGATCGCTATTTCCATCCCATCTGTTCAGATGAGCTTCATTCTTTAGTTCCACGAGTGGAGACCTTTGACAGCTCGGACACGCCTTACGATTCAAATTGTCCTCATATCATCTATATTCTGAATGTAAAGAGAAAGTTTACCCAAGCAGCTTCCCGCATCACGAGAACTGCCATTTTGATGAACAGACACCGATGTATGAACTTTCCTAAACACTACAATCATAACCTCTTCAAGTCAAAGGTCAGTCGTTATATATCCTCCTTATCCCCATAATTTTCACTTTATACAAACTTTCATTCCTAACACACACTTCATTCCTCATTCAGTCAGTTACGTGCCATGCGTGATACACGCTTAGGCGATCATGAATCTTTCAATACATGACTGACGAGGCAGATTTTTTTCCCGCAGTAGGTTCCCATTTCTATAGAACCCGGTCTGTCCTGCTAACAAGAGAAATAGAATATTTTTTTTACCGTGAATATTTTACTGAATACAAGAGTAGAAAAAACAATCTTAACATCTTCAAGTCAAAGGTCAATCGTTATATATCCTCCTTATCCCCTCACTTTTCTCTTTATACAACCTTTCATTCCTAACACACACCACATTCCCCATTACCATTTTACCAGTAACTCATTACATTGACTGACCGGTAGAATATATCGACTGCGGAGGGATACGACCCTAGCTCCAGTTAGTAGTTCAAGGTATGACGATAAATTACATCCGGCAGTAAGGCCTCTGATCGTGAGATTGGAGGCTTTTGAGGAGCATTGTACCCAAAGCCACTCTGACTTGGGGTGGTAGCACCTGTTAGGATCCCAGTTAGAATAGTGAACCCCACCAAACAAAATTCAAAACACTAGGAAATTATAAAAATATATTCTTATAGTAGAATTAGCAGCAATACCAGAAATACATTGCTGTCATAAAATTACTAACAATACATTTTATAAAAATCACCAACATACATTTTTATAGAAGAATGACCTACATTTATATTAGAATTGCCAACATTATATTTTAAAACAAAATGACTAACAATACATTCTATAGTAGAATCACCAACGATACATTTATATAATAAAACGAACAATAATAACTTTTTATTAAAAAATATGACAATCAATATAACACTAAAAAAAAATAATCTAAAACGCATTTTTATAGGACAATTATCAGCAATAGTTTTTTTTTTAATAAATAACAATATATACAATAATAATAATATATTTTTGTAGTGAGATTACCAGCAATATATTTTTCTAAAATTAGCAGACATATTTTTTGTCATGTACAAAGGGTATATCTAAAAAGAATCCGTATACTCTGAAGGTATAAAATTGTGTAGTTGATGGCATAAAACTGCGCTCAAAATATTTAGATTTGTCATTAAATAACTGATAGGATTTGATATGCCTCTAAACAAAATCAACTAAACAATCTACCTTGACTGGTTCTCGAGGCTTGAATTGGGGTAATTCTTGTATAAGAATTGCGTTCATCGAGCCTGGTTATTAGAAATTGGATGCTTCCACTCATTTTTTTTCATCGACTCTTACACGTGACCTCTGCTTTTTTCGCTTGAGGTTCCAAATTGAACTCTGGAGTCAGTTTAAACTTACACCTTTTTTTTTCCATATAATTATAAACTAGAATTTTCCAAAGTGAAAATTTCCTTGAAATTTGTTGAAAAAATGTGTAAATTCTCATCTGAAATTAACAAAAATACAAAATGTAAGCAAAATGTTTGCACTGTATGGAATAAAAAGATGGCGTCAGTTTAAATTGACGCCAGAGGATATGCGTTAATTTGACACTTTCTTTCTTTTTCATATATTTAACCTATAATTATAAAATATAATTTTGGAAATTGTAAATTTCACGGAATTATGTTGAAAAACGCCCAAGTCTTCATCTGAAATCAAGAAAAATACAAACTTAAAGCTAAATTGTTACATTGTATGAAAGAAAAAGATGGCGTCATTTTAAACTGACCTCAGAGGATATGGGTCAATTTGATGCTTTCCTATTTTTTGATATATTTAAACCACTTTTATCAGTTATATTTTAGGAAAGTGCAAATTTCGCTGGAATATACAGTTTAACTCGGATATAAAAGAGTTGTCGGGACCGGAGAAGAAGTCTCTTATATTCGGGTTTCTCAAATCACTCTGTAAAGTCAACATCAAAGAAGATGAAGATATCTACTATAGTGATTTTTCTAGACACAATTTAACTACTATTTAACCCATAGCTGGGGGAGTTGGATTAATAATAATAATAAGGGATATATTGATACAGAATGTTGGGATAAAAAGCAACAATAAGATAGAAAAAGAAACATATAATAAACTAATAGTAAAATGAAGACTGTGTTGAGCCAGAGGGTTGAGATAAAAAACAACAATAATAAAACAGAATAAAATTATTAATGAAATCATAGTACAGTGTAACCCGGATATAAGAGAGTTGTCGGGACCGGGTTTCTCTTATATCCGGGTTGGGTCTATTTTATATACATTAACACAGGCTCTAATTTGGGACCAGAGAAAATCTCTCTTATATCTGGGTTTCTCTTATATCCGGGTCTCTTATATCCGGGTTACACTGTATTAGATATGTACTTACTTTTCATCTGAAATTCAGAAAATGCGAACTTTAAGCAAGTTGGTCCCGATATATGGAAAAAAGAAGGCGATTGTTTAAACTGACTGCAAAAGGATATGTTAATAAGGAAATTGTGAGAATCATGTGTTACACGCAGTGGTTGAATTAAACTTTGTTTCCACACAGACCAAAAATCGAGATGTACTCGATGTGGAACGAACTCAAATGCAGCTGTAAACATCTGCAATAGATCCAAATGGGTCCCACTCTCTCCGAATACAAGAATGGAAAGAGAAATACAGTATTTTTTATTATGATGGTTTTATTAAATTCAAGAGAAGGAAGATGAAGCCAATGTTTTATAACGTTTTTAATCTGTAATGATGTAATAACTGTACCGCGTGTCTACAGTCGGTCTGAAGTTATTATGCATCTTTATAATACTAAAATTCTGTGAACTTTGCTTGCTTGCTTGTGTGTTTGTCACCGTGCACACGAAGTCATATACAGAGAGTGGGGAAAGAAAGATGTAAATTTATTATCGAGTAGGAAGAGGGTAGAGAAGGAAATGGTGTACATAATGATTTAAACTTCTTTCCACCTTCCTCTTTCCACGTCTCTCTTTCCATCTCTCTCGCTCTTTACATCTCTCTCTTTTTTCATCTCTCTCTGTTTTCACTTTTCTTTCTTTTCACTTCTCTCTCTCTTTCTCTACTTCTCTCTTTCTACCTCTCTGCGTGCTTATTTATATTTCATCTTTCTTTAAACAAACAATATTTCAAATATTTTTTGCGATATTTAAAAAAATATTTTCAAGTGAATATGATTTTAAAATATTTTTAAAATATTTTTTGGCATATTAAAATATATTTTTAATTTGATGTTTTAAAAAATATTTTAAGTGAATAAGATTTTATAATATGAGTTGCTTATACAGTATGTATTTTTATTTCAACTTTCTTCAAACAGACAATTTTTTTAATGTGGAAGTCAACTTCATTGTTTTATAACCTGAACTGTCAGTGGCCCAACGAATCACGGGTAGACTACTATCACATAAATCTCAATAATTCGAATTTGTTTTGAACTATCTTTATTAAATTTTAAACGAATAATTTGGACATCATTATAAAGTTTTCGCTAATTTTTATGTAGATTAAACATATTTTTATTAACATTATTGGATTTATTATATAAAATATAGTCTAAAGTTGTTATGCGCAACCAGAAAATCACTTTAATAAGAAGATAATAAAATCATCATCATATAATACCTTCTTTTTTTTTTTTTTTTGAATATACGCTCTTTTAGCGCTAGAGGGCGTCGTCAGTGATGTTCTGAATTGGATCATTGGGCAGTTTCGGGTCTTTCAAACATCATACTGACCTCACCAAATCGACCCCATCAGAGCTGATCAGACACTGATACGCACTCTAAAAAATGCTTGTAGACACTGACTTCTTTAAATGTACCCCGTTATCACACAGCCAATCATAACGGTGCGAACTCTATTTAAACATACATGAAACGTTTTACATCTCAATATAGTAAGCTTCCTTCTCAGTAACAGCCAGCAATCCATTGAATTTGTTGTTTTTTTTTTTAGTTCAGCAGGTTCATTTTCTGATATAGCTGTTTTAAGTGCTTTCTAGTATTTGCTGTCAGATTGTTTGCCACCTTCATATAACTTCGTTTTAACAATTGACCATAGATTTTCGATTGGATTCAGATTGGAATTTGACGGTGACCATTCTATTATCTTCTCTCTTGTAAACCTTTTTTTCCCACGTTCAAAAAATATATCCGACATTTTTAATGCCATGCAATTGCTGCTGGGTCACTTTAGATACATCCGAAAGAGCATCCCCTCCAATCTGGGGCAAGGCAGGTTATTCTTTCTTTTGAAATACATAAATACAGATTCCATTTTGAAACCTCGAGACTGGGACTTGTAGCACTCAAACTAACCTTGTAAATTAAATCACGATTGACTCCTTAATTGATTTTGTATTGTTCAATAATGGCTGACTTGCTGACTTCTTTTAACCATCGGTACATCTGCATCGGATAGAATTTATCCTTAGGCAGATCCATCAGGTCCAGATTCATTCGAGATTCTTCCCAAAAAAATTATTTTAGAAAGGTAAAATTTCATGTATTTCTTTATTCGGTTCTGACGCTTTATAGTATTTTCTTTACTGAGAGAACTTTGCGTTGGAGATTTCTTGTCAGCTCCTAATTTGTGAAGTATTCTACACCTTTTGTCCTTCTTTACTCCCTCAATTCCATCCTGTTCAAATATCTGAGCACTAATTTACATACCCTCCAAGCAAACAAGTCTTTAAAGCCTTTTCTTTTCTTCTAGGTCTCAGTTATATTTCCAACAACCTTATAGCTTCGATAATCTCTGCAAAGCTCCTTTGATATCCCCAATGTAGACATCCCTCACTGCAATAACTGTTATAGTGGAAAAAGCACCTGGTGGTTTGGTATAGTTAATAGACGGATCTCCCCCTTCCTATAATAAGTAGGAGTAGTTTGGTCCCGCAATGCTGAAAATAGTGAGTCGGCAGTGAGCCTGGTCAGTCAGTCGATGTATATATCAGACAGACGACTGTTAGTCGGATATTAAAGTATCCTGCGGACCACAACTAGATTTACCTCTGCGTCATTACCTATTATATCAAGTTCTGGATCAGTGGTAAAGAAGTTTTGTATTATCGAACCGATGTTAGGAATGCGACTTAGTACAAATACAAGCCTCCACTGTGAAACCACTACATAACAATAACTTTGTTATTTTCTATTTTTCTTTCAGCAATTGGTAGAACCTTTTCCTTATCCATGTTTCCGCAAATATTAATGAAAAAAAAATTATAAGAATTCAGAGGCCTTTTTATAATAAATCCAATAACTCTAATAAAACTTGTCTTCGTTTTGTCTGGTTTTCGCCCGTCTAGAGCGCCTCTCCCGCCTGAGAAAACCACCGGTGTTATATAGCTCTCTCAGTTCAAGATTCTCGCTGACTGTACCTGTCCATTATCGTTCATATGCAAATAGGCAGCGCCATCTACTCTAAATATAAGGGCTTCTCTCTACAGCAACGTGTGGAAGGGGACGCAACTCCTGCTGCACCACATGCAAGCAACTCGGACTCTTTTATCGGGCTGACCCAATTCTCATATTAATACAACATATTAAAACTACCTCAAAATATAGGCTCCAGCTTTGTTTTGATGTCTAAATTAATCGTTTAAAATTTGGCAAAAATGTTCAAAGCAATTTCAAGTTGAGATTTATATGCTTTGCATCATAACTTCAGACCGACTGTAGATCTTAAATTGTATATTTTTATTTGGTTTAATTTAATTAGGATTTGATAATCACTTCCTTTCAACTGTTCCTAAAGGGGCTGGAGACTGCCATGTGCTTACCAAATTCATATTGCTATTACCCACCTTTAGTGGACCTAGTGCAACCCCTCGCTGGTTTTTCTAACTCACACACGCACCGTTTGTGATTTTCATCATTTTTCCTTAGGAATTCTGGAAAGTGACTATGCAGTAATCACGAGCTCATCTATAGAAAATATGGCCTCTGGCTGCCACTGAAATTGTGACCTTGTCCAAACATCTGACAAGGTAACATTTAGATTCCAGATAACCCACAAGAATATCATCTCAAAATTGCAAGTCAGTTTTACTATACTATCATCTCAAAACTATAAGACAATTTTACCATCACGTCACCCCAAAGCTACAAATTAGTTTTACCCTTATACTAGATGAAAATTACAAATGAAGTTAGCGTTAATATGATCTACAAATACGAGTTAATTTTATTACATTATCTTAAAAACAAAATGTCTCTTTTACCTTCATATCATCACTGAACTGGAAGTCAATTTTACCATATCTCATATCTACAAGTCAATTCTGCCGTAATAGCATCACGAAACTAGAAGGTAGTTTTCTCATATTATCTCAAAGCTACAAGCCAGTTTAGCATATCATCTCAAAATTACAAGATATTTGTACCAAATCATGTCAGAACTACATGTTCGATTTACTGTAATATTATCTCAAATCTACCAGGAAGTTTTTCCATAATATTATCTGGAGACTATAAGTTTTATCTACTATATTATCTCAAAACCACAAACTAGTTTTACTTTTATATCAACTCAAAAGTACAGGTTAAGTTCACCACAATATCATTTAAAAACTACAGAGCAGTTTTACTATACTATAATCTTAAAAGTACAAAGTCAATTTACCATGACAACTCAAAAGTATATAAATCACTTCTACCAAAGCATCTCAAAACTACAAGCTACCTTTCGCTTAAATTAAAGCTACAAGTCAATTTTATCATAACATCATTTCAAAACAAAGAGTCAGTCTTAATATATTACATAATTACAAGTCAGTTTGACTGTAATATCATCTCAAGACTACACGTCCGTTATACCAAAATATATGAAAATCAGAAAACAGTTTTCCAATAATATTATCACAAAACTACAAACAGTTTACCATATCAAAAAACTAGAAGTTATTTCTGCTATTATTGTGAGACCGGAAACTACCTACGCAATAGACTCTTCCAGGCCTATATTAAGTAGGCGACATAGCACTCTAGTGAGTGACAGAGAGTGACATAGAGAGACACAGTGAGAGCCGCGTACGACTACCAGTATTGGACACTAACATATAGTAAGCTCCGCTTACACTATCTCTGTAACCTGTTGTTAATATATCTTTCTTACATCTAATCCGTGTTCCGTGTTTTACTTCTGTAGTCCCAACTTTGGCCCCACATCAGTGGCGACGAGGATTCTAGAAACGCACTCACGGCGAAACCTAAATACCTTACCAATCCCACATCTGGGTCGACGAATAATTCGACAAACGCATTCACGTCGAAAACCTCAATACTTTTTCAGTCCCACAACAGTGGCGACAGAAAGATTCGAGAATTTCGTTCTCCCCATATCAATAGCGACAGAGTACTCGAAAAATACACAGAAACTCCACGCGTTCCCACAGTAGTGTTGAACGAGAAATTAAGCTGGTATTAATACATTAGCGATTTAAAAGCTCAACACCCAGCGTCTACATATATTCCAATACCGAACACCATTGAGAAACTAGCTATTCGACATCTACGGAATATTAAAGTCTGTCCAATACGAGAACGATTTCTACACACTCACACACAGAGAAAAAAAAACAGTGCCGAAGTTCTACCATTGCACTCAAGTTTTCGAAAAAAAACTATCGAAAATTTTTTTTTTATGTAACTGAGTTGAACTCGGGCATAAAATTATTCTCCCCTCAAATTCACTGAGGTGAGTTTTCTCTTTTTATAACTCTATAAAAAAAATACATAAGTGTGGTGAATATTTATTCAATTACGTCAAAATTAACGGAACCACGGGAAAAAAAAGCTAAACACATAATTAGTTTAGTTTAACTATTGTCTGTCCATATTGTTTTTTCTGCAAAAGAAAAAAAAAGAACAAATCTATGAAGATTTTTTTGTGTACTTCTTCTTAGTCCACGTGTTTCAAAGCAACAAAAAAATCACTGTCATTTTTGTCTGTTTAAATATGGAAGATTTTCAAAAAGTAGTTGCCCAAATGTTAAAACTAAATTTGGATCTGCAACAAAAATCAGAAGAAAGACAACAACTATTTTTGGAATTACATAAACAAGAAATGGAATTCCAACGAATTACGCTTCAGAATGTTGAACTACAACAGAAACAACTTAAAGAATTATTCGTAAATGCATTAAAAGGCTCAAACTCTGCAAAAGATACAACATTCTCCCAGAGTACAATCTACAATTCAATGGAAACCTTTGAAAAACGTACCAGAGAACGACAAAACGTTCGACGCTTTTTACAAGTGCTACGAAGATATTTTCAACGTAGACTGTGAACAATGGTCCAGTAAAAAGAGGGTACGTCTTCTATTGAGAAAACTGGGAACTACAGAACATAGTAGGTTCGTAGACTTCATACTACCCAAGAAAACGACTGACTTGGATTTTTCAGAGACTATTAAGCTCCTATCGGAACTATTCGGGCCTAACACAACCTTGTTCCACAAACGTTTGGAAATGCCTGAACACAGTCAAAGACAACCAGCAAGATTTTCTAACGTTTGCAGCATCGGTAAACAAGCTCTGTAATGATCTTAAACTAGCCGAACTGACTGCCGATGATTTCAAGTGCTTGATTTTCGCACAAGGTCTAGTATCAGCAGAAGACGCCGAAGTCAGACGAAGGGTACTGACCAAGCTTGACAACGAACAAGGATTGACTCTCCAAAAACTAGCAGAGGACTGTCAAAGAGTAATATCTGTAAAGCGTGACTCAAACACTATCGAGGAATCAGGTGTGACTCAGATTAATAAAATCAGAAGTCTACCTCCTATTCCCCTCAAAAAGACAAAAGGCAAATCTCATGTCCTAAATTACGCAGTAACCAAATCCAAAATAGGTTAAAGAAACCGCCCGGACCATGTTACCATTGTGGTAAATGGCATTGGATGAAATTCTGTCCAGTTAAGAACAAAAAATATTGAAAAAATTGCAATAAAAGTGGGCATACTTTGACTTCGTGCTGGTACGCCAACAGAACGAGAAAACCCAAAAATAAAATTAGGCAAGCTCAATCTGACGATATTGTCGATAGGAATTTAAGAAAATATATAACTGTGGATATTTTCAATAAGTCCATTAAATTCCAGCTTGACTCGGGTTCCGATCTTTCAAACATTAACTGGCGTACTTGGCGAAAATTAAACAAGCCGACCTTATTAAAAACGGATAAAACAACAAAATCCGTAACTGGCGAAAAGATTAACATTTTAGGTGAGGTAATACTTACAGTAACACTAAATGGAGTTACCAAAAAGCTCAAAGCCTACGTATTGAAAACTTCAGTTAACATATTTGGAACAGATTGGATAGAAAAATTCAATCTTTGGGATTGCACAATGAGTACATTTTGTCGCAAGATACAAAGTACAACGTCCAATTTGGTAAATCTAAAAAAGGAACTCAAACAACAATTTCCCCAGGGTTTTTCTGGCGGCCTTGGGAAATGTACTAAAATGAAAGCTAAGTTCAAGGTGAAGGACGGTGCACAACAGGTATTCAAAAAGAAACGGAATGTCCATTTCGCTGCTCTAGAGCAAATCAATAAAGAGTTAGATAGACTCGAACAAGCAGGTATTCTGTCAAAAACAGATTTCAGCGAGTGGGCAGCACCTACGGTCTACGTAAAAAAGAAGTCCAATCAAATACGAGCCAACGCGATCAGAAACGGCCGGCCCCAGATAACGTTCAAGCGTTAAAAAGCTTCCTCGGCCCAGCTAACTTTTACCAAGGGTTCATTAAGAACATGCAAAATTTGAGAGGGCCTCTCAACCAACTTTTAAAAAAGGACAAACCATGGTCATGGACCCCGAAATGCCAAAACACATTTGAGAAAATCAAGAAAACTCTTACTTCAGACCTCTCCCTTACCCATTACGACCCTAGTCTCGACATCATAGCCACAAGTGATGCAAGCTCGTACGGCATGGGTGCTTGCATTTTACATAAACTGCCAGATGATTCGCGAAAAGCTGTGGCTCACGCATCAAGATCTCCACTTCGATCTCGACATGCCCCAAGTCTCTCCTGAAGTGCGACGCTCAGGAAGGAAAAGGAAATTTACTCAACCGCTCGACGCAAATCTCAAGAGGAAAAAGTATTAAGTTTTATTTTTTTCTCTCCTTTTCAAAAAGAAAACTCTTTGAAAGGTGGGTATTGTGGGACCGGAAATTACCTACACAATAGATACTTCCAGGCCTATATTAAGTAGGCGACATAGCAATCTAAAGAGTGACAGAGAGTGACATAGAGAAAGACAGTGAGAGCCGCGTACGACTACCAGTATTGGACACTAACATATAGTAAGCTCCGCTTACACTATCTCTGTAACCTGTTGTTAAAATATCTTTCTTACATCTAATCCGTGTTCCGTGTTTTACTTCTGTGGTCCCAACTTTGACCCCACATCAGCTATGCAATTTCAAAACTACGAACCAGTTTTACCTTTATATCAAATTAGAAATACAGGTTCATTTTACCACAACATCATTTCCAAACGACAAGGCAACTTTACCTTTGTATTAACTCAGAAATACAGGTTCATTTTATCAAAATATCACTTCAAAACGACAAGGCAACTTTACCTTTGTATTTACTCAGAACTACAGGTTCATTTTACGACAATATCATTTCAAAACGTCAAGGCAGCTTTACCTTTGTATTAACTCAGAACTACAGGTTCATTTTACCAAAATATCATTTCAAAACTACAAGGCAGCTTTACCTTTGTATTTACTCAGAACTACAGGTTAATTTTACGACAATATCATTTCAAAACGACAAGGCAGCTTTACCTTTGTATTAACTCAGAACTACAGGTTCATTTTACCAAAATATCATTTCAAAACTACAAGGCAGCTTTACCTTTGTATTTACTCAGAACTACAGGTTAATTTTACCAAAATATCATTTCAAAACGACAAGGCAGTTTTACCTTTGTATTAACTCAGAACTACAGGTTCATTTTACCATATTATCTACTGTTGAAGGACACTGTTAGGAGAGCCTTTGCAACCATCAACAAAGTGCAGCTTCGTAAATTATCACATAGAACATAACGCCGCATTATTTTGTGCCACGCAAAATGATGGATGTCCATGCAGACCTTCTTGATGTGTGACAGCGTCAATGAAAGTGAATAAACTGAATCCAGTACATGAGCTTTGTATTATTGTATTTACTTGTTGTTCTATTGTTCACATTATTTTTTTGTAGGGGTGACAAGATTTTCAGACCCCGTAGATATGTTATTGCCAAAAAAATATAAAAAAAAAATAAAAAATAAAAATAAATGAATAAATAAGTAAGTAAAACAAAAACGTAGCAAAAACACAAAAAAAAAAAATAAATAAAAAAGACCCATATGAAGCTTGACACCGTAAACTGTTCGGATTGTTAAAACTCTTATTAATAAATATTTATTTAGCCGTTTTTTTAGGCAATATTTCCCCAATGTCTGGTGTAATTAAATTGTCAATTTCCTATTTTCTGCCAACCAGCTTTTACGTAACAAAACATTGAAAAGAGAAAGAGACAGAGGAAAAGGTTTAATTTCTAGTTTCCGCAACCGATGTAGACAATGCTTTGATTCTACGCAAAAAAAGAAAATATTGTTTTCTCTTATTGCAACATCATCACGCTCTTTATTGTCGGTGTTGTCTTGCCCTGAAGAAAATTAATTCTTACAGCGGACACTGATAAAAAATTACCTGGATACGGTAGGCCAAAAATTATCTGCATTTTCACCACAACAACGTTATCGAAGTTGGATCATGATCGCGCCAGTTTGCTTTCTGCTGTTACAGTATAAACATGGTCGCTCCGCTAGCAGTGTGCACCAATGAAGGAAGAAAAAGCAGTGATGCGAATATAAAGCAATATTTTTAAAAAGCTTTTATTGTAGTTTTAATTCCAAGCTAAAAGACTAAATTCTATATTTCCAACAAGCAAAATAATTCGTTGTATTTTAAAACTAATTTAAATTGATCAGAATGAGTTTTCTTAATCGCTAAAAATCAATGATTTTAACAATTTTTACAATTATCTCAACATAATGTAATTCTCTTTATTAAAAAAAATCTTTCAAAAATAAAATAAACTTTTCTGAAACTTTATTTGAGGATAATTAGATGATTTAAAGTTTAATCAATCGGATTTTAAACAAATATTACTTTTAGTTTTAAATATCACAGAAAAGCATTTTCTAACAGAGAGGTGTGTGTATTTATGAGTTCTTGACAGCTGTAATGCCAGCCAGATGTTTGGAAAATTTAACTAATTTTTCAAGGAAGCACATTTTCATAAAAATTACATGGCGAATATCACGTTAGCGCTTTTTTTTTTTAAAATATAATTTCTTTAACTAATCAGTAATTTCGAAAATTTAGGAAAAGAAAGTAATGTAATGCTTTAATGAATTTTAGCTATTTTGGCTTTAAATTTAAAATAGTTACCTTTTATATTTTCTGATATATTTTGTCGTGGGTGAACGGCCGTATTTGGAAAAATCGGCACGTTTACACACACACACACACACACACACACACATACACACACACACACACACACACACACACAACATCAACATTCTTTTTAAAATACTAGGCATCGCTGAATTGTAGTAATTTATGATTAGTAAATGTAGTTTTTGCTTAAAAACAATATCACCTAACCGGTATAAACTAATACAGAATTTTAAAAGATTTAAAAAATTATAAATTATTTTAATTAAAATTTTAAAAAATGAAAATAATTCTGGCAAAAATAATGTCCACAATATAGCTTATTCCTAAAAAAAAGGAGCTTTTTCTAAATAAATAATGTATTTTATTGCAAAAGCTTTAAGAAAGATTTTTTCAAAAATTTCTTTTAAAGAGCAGTGATGCGAGGCACAGTGGAGTAATGGATAGCAGCTCGGACTGAGGAATCGGAGAGCCGAGTTCGAATTCCAGTCGAATTCATTACATTCACTTATGTGCTAATACCCTTGGGAAAGATATGAATCCTCTTCTTCTGCGCAATCTATGAGTAAATAACAGTACAGAGCGGGCTCTATAGCCTTGGATGTCAATTGGTCTACCGCAGAAAGAAATCTGCCTTGTCAATCATGTATCGAAAGATTCACGATCGCCTGAGCGTGTATCACGCATGTCACATAACTGACTGACTGACTGATGCTAACATAAAGCGATACCTAAGTTTCTTTCTTGGTGCACACTTCTAGGGGAGCGGCCATGTTTACACTGTAACAACAGCAAGAAAAATTGGCGTGATAGGTTGTGGCTAAGATGCTGATAATTTTTGACTTACTGTCTTTATAAGAAATAATGTCGGAAAAATATTTTCAGAAATGATGGTCTGCCTGACATTTAATAAAAGCTAGCTTAACTTTACTTGCATTCCCCTTCATGTGGTGTCCAGGAAATATGACATATCTCAGATACGTCACTGGCCTTCTACTCTTATGTGCCATGTCTCATCAGAACTTAGTCGATCATGGTCCTTCACATCTCCCTGACCATTGTAGTTCTTAATAAGTTTTCTATTTTTGCTAACTCTCAAAGCACTGTTCCTCCGTCAAGCTCATCAAGTACTTTCCTCTGTCCCTCTTTCCTTCAATCTGTCCTGTGAGTATCAGATTTTCCAAACCCTCCTTCCTCATTACGAAATTTCTTTTCAAAACCTCGTCGTTGCCCCAGTTCGGCCTATGGTATTTTCAGCATCTTTCTATATAACCACGTTTTTGTTGCTTCAAGTCACTTCTTAATTTCTGAGAGGATTATCCGGCATTCTCTGCTATACAGGAGTACAAATATCACATTAGAGTTCAGTACTCCTTTCTGTGTTTCCAACGAGATTTTTCTGCCTCATAATACTCTGCTTAGCATTTGAAAGGAATCCCAATACGTCTTCGGATGTCAACGTCATTGGTAGGAATACGAAAACTTAATTTACACTTATTTTTGTTTAAAAAAAAGAAAAAAAGAAAGAAATGATTTAAATTGCAATTCATTGATGTAGGTCGACAAGAAGAGAAAATGTAGCCGCTTAAAAATAAGACAGTTTTCTAAAAGTAAGTTGCAGGCCTTAAACATCTAAGCGATAAGACCAATAGTCCCCAGCCTCGTATTCCATTTATCTCATCTTATTAAACAAGATCCATGACATTTAATCTAATCTCGTCAGAGAAACGGCCGGCATCTGTGAGGTTATTTGAATGAAACAGATATGAAGTCAATGAACGACTTTCTGGCAATCTTGCATTCATTTCGCGTAGATCAAAAGTTGATTACTGATTATTATCTCAGAAAGAAAACTTACCGAACAAAGACATGTAGCTGGCTTCTGAAGAAAAATTAAGAATTTCGACATGTTCGTTATCGAAACTATCTGAAGGCCTTGTATCAAAATTAACCTAAGTTTTGTAAGAAGAAGAAAGAGAACACAAAAAGAAAACTCCCAAAATTATTGGAACTCCTCTGAGAGAGACAAAACTTTTCATCGTATCTTATAACACAAGTTTTTTGGAGATATCATCTATGAGGAGAATATTAAAAATAATGACAGACTCCATGTCTACCTGATAAGAAAAAAACATTTAAAAAATGAAAATTATGATTATTCGTTTTCTGTGGAATATACTTTATCAAAAGTGTTCAAACGGAATTATTTTTTTATTTTATATTTTCTCCCATTTTTTTTTTTTTAACAAAAGTTCACCAAACACCAGGCTCGGGAGCCACTCAAGGTAGACGATTACTGAAAAAAATCTGCAAAAGGAAGTAAGTGAAAATTGTGAGGAGAAAGAGGATAGATATGAGGATAGTACGCGATTGATTGTTTTCCTTCATAATCATTAACATTCAGTCACTCATATACGATAGAAAATTAGAACGCTCTCTTAACTTATGAACACGGTTAGGTTTCCTGGGATTCGCTCGCATTTCATAAGAAGAAGTAATTGGTAGTGGCCATATCTCTTCCAAATGTCCTATTTTTTTAATGTAAAATGTCACAGTTTTCGACATCTCTTTCTACTTCATTTTTTCACGTTATACGTGCAATTTCTGGTTCTGTTTTAGCAATTATGACATATCAGTTCAATTCACTAAAACCTATCTTCTCATTATGTTTCCCAGAAATTTCAACAATCCCAATCGGATTGTAAGTAGAAATTTCCTTTTATTTCCTATTTTCTTCCACGTGGCTCACATGCTCTGTCCAAGGTATTCTCAGACTTCTTCTGTATAACCACATCCGTGATGCTTGTCTCTTTCTGATTCTAAGAATAAGTGTCTTTTTTGTTTTCATTTTCCTTAAAACTTCCTCATTGCTCACATGCTCCGTCCATGGTATTCTCAGCCTACTTCGATAGAACCATATCTCTGATGCTTGTCTCTTTCTGATTCTAAGAATAAGTGTCTTTTTGTTTTCATTTTCCTTAAAACTTCCTCATTGCTCACATGCTCCGTCCATGGTATTCTCCGCCTTCTTCTGTAGAATCACATCTCTGATGCTTGTCTCTTTCTGATTCTAAGTATAAGTGTCCTTTTTGTTTCCATTTTCCTTAAAACTTCCTCATTGCTCACATGCTCCATCCATGGTATTCTCAGCCTTCTTCTGTAGAACCACATCTCTGATGCTTGTCTCTTTTCTGATTCTAAGAATAAGTGTCTGTTTCTTTTTGTTTTCATTTTCCTTAAAACTTCCTCATTGCTCACATGCTCCGTCCATGGTATTCTCCGCCTTCTTCTGTAGAACCACATCTCTGATGCTTGTCTCTTTCTGATTCTAAGAATAAGTGTCTTTTTGTTTTCATTTTCCTTAAAACTTCCTCATTGCTCACATGCTCCGTCCATGGTATTCTCCGCCTTCTTCTGTAGAATCCACATCTCTGATGCTTGTCTCTTTCTGATTCTAAGAATAAGTGTCCTTTTTGTTTCCATTTTCCTTAAAACTTCCTCATTGCTCACATGCTCCATCCATGGTATTCTCAGCCTTCTTCTGTAGAACCACATCTCTGATGCTTGTCTCTTTCTGATTCTAAGAATAAGTGTCTTTTTTAAAACTTTCATTTTCCATCCTTAAAACTTCCTCATTGCTCACATGTCTCCGTCCATGGTATTCTTTTCAAAACCCTCATTGCTTCATGATCCAGAACCATATCTCTGATGCTTGTCTCTTTCTGATTCTAAGAATAAGTGTCTTTTTGTTTTCATTTTCCTTAAAACTTCCTCATTGCTCACATGCTCCGTCCATGGTATTCTCCGCCTTCTTCTGTAGAATCACATCTCTGATGCTTGTCTCTTTCTGATTCTAAGTATAAGTGTCCTTTTTGTTTCCATTTTCCTTAAAACTTCCTCATTGCTCACATGCTCCATCCATGGTATTCTCAGCCTTCTTCTGTAGAACCACATCTCTGATGCTTGTCTCTTTCTGATTCTAAGAATAAGTGTCTTTTTGTTTTCATTTTCCTTAAAACTTCCTCATTGCTCACATGCTCCGTCCATGGTATTCTCCGCCTTCTTCTGTAGAATCACATCTCTGATGCTTGTCTCTTTCTGATTCTAAGAATAAGTGTCTTTTTTGTTTTCATTTTCCTTAAAACTTCCTCATTGCTCACATGCTCCGTCCATGGTATTCTCCGCCTTCTTCTGTAGAAAAACATCTCTGATGCTTGTCTCTTTCTGATTCTAAGAATAAGTGTCTTTTTGTTTTCATTTTCCTTAAAACTTCCTCATTGCTCACATGCTCCGTCCATGGTATTCTCCGCCTTCTTCTGTAGAATCACATCTCTGATGCTTGTCTCTTTCTTATTCTAAGTATAAGTGTCCTTTTTGTTTCCATTTTCCTTAAAACTTCCTCATTGCTCACATGCTCCATCCATGGTATTCTCAGCCTTCTTCTGTAGAACCACATCTCTGATGCTTGTCTCTTTCTGATTCTAAGAATAAGTGTCTTTTTTGTTTTCATTTTCCTTAAAACTTCCTCATTGCTCACATGCTCCGTCCATGGTATTCTCAGCCTACTTCGATAGAACCATATCTCTGATGCTTGTCTCTTTCTGATTCTAAGAATAAGTGTCTTTTTGTTTTCATTTTCCTTAAAACTTCCTCATTGCTCACATGCTCCGTCCATGGTATTCTCCGCCTTCTTCTGTAGAATCACATCTCTGATGCTTGTCTCTTTCTGATTCTAAGTATAAGTGTCCTTTTTGTTTCCATTTTCCTTAAAACTTCCTCATTGATCACATGCTCTATCCATGGTATTCTCAGCCTTCTTCTGTAGAACAACATCTCTGATGCTTGTCTCTTTCTGATTCTAAGTATAAGTGTCCTTTTTGTTTCCATTTTCCTTAAAACTTCCTCATTGATCACATGCTCTATCCATGGTATTCTCAGCCTTCTTCTGTAGAACCACATCTCTGATGCTTGTCTCTTTCTGATTCTAAGTATAAGTGTCCTTTTTGTTTTCATTTTCCTTAAAACTTCCTCATTACTCTCCTGCTCCGTCCATGGTATTCTCAGCCTTCTTCTGTAGAACCACTTCTCTGATGCTTGTCTCTTTCTGATTCTAAGAATAAGTGTCTTTTTTGTTTTCATTTTCCTTAAAACTTCCTCATTGCTCACATGCTACGTCCATGGTATTCTCAGCTTACTTCGATAGAACCATATCTCTGATGCTTGTCTCTTTCTGATTCTAAGAATAAGTGTCTTTTTTTTCATTTTCCTTTCCTCTCCTCCCTCATTGCTTGCTCCGTCCATGGTATTCTCATTCTTCTGTAGAACCACATCTCTGATGTCTTTTTTTCATAAGTTTTTTTTTTTCATTTTCCTTAAAACTTCCTCATTGCTCACATGCTCCGTCCATGGTATTCTCAGCCTTCTTCTGTAGAACCACATCTCTGATGCTTGTCTCTTTCTGATTCTAAGAATAAGTGTCTTTTTTTTTCATTTTCCTTAAAACTTCCTCATTGCTCACATGCTCCGTCCATGGTATTCTCAGCCTTCTTCTGTAGAATCACATCTCTGATGCTTGTCTCTTTCTGATTCTAAGAATAAGTGTCTTTTTTTTTTCATTTTCCTTAAAACTTCCTCATTGCTCACATGCTCCGTCCATGGTATTCTCAGCCTTCTTCTGTAGAACCACATCTCTGATGCTTGTCTCTTTCTGATTCTAAGAATAAGTGTCTTTTTTTTTTCATTTTCCTTAAAACTTCCTCATTGCTCACATGCTCCGTCCATGGTATTCTCAGCCTTCTTCTGTAGAACCACATCTCTGATGCTTGTCTCTTTCTGATTCTAAGAATAAGTGTCTTTTTTGTTTTCATTTTCCTTAGAACTTCCTCATTGCTCACATGCTACGTCCATGGTATTCTCAGCTTACTTCGATAGAACCATATCTCTGATGCTTGTCTCTTTCTGATTCTAAGAATAAGTGTCTTTTTTTTTTCATTTTCCTTAAAACTTCCTCATTGCTCACATGCTCCGTCCATGGTATTCTCCGCCTTCTTCTGTAGAATCACATCTCTGATGCTTGTCTCTTTCTGATTCTAAGAATAAGTGTCTTTTTTTTTCATTTTCCTTAAAACTTCCTCATTGCTCACATGCTCCGTCCATGGTATTCTCCGCCTTCTTCTGTAGAATCACATCTCTGATGCTTGTCTCTTTCTGATTCTAAGTATAAGTGTCCTTTTTGTTTCCATTTTCCTTAAAACTTCCTCATTGATCACATGCTCTATCCATGGTATTCTCAGCCTTCTTCCGTAGAACCACATCTCTGATGCTTGTCTCTTTCTGATTCTAAGTATAAGTGTCCTTTTTGTTTTCATTTTCCTTAAAACTTCCTCATTGCTCACATGCTCCGTCCATGGTATTCTCCGCCTTCTTCTGTAGAATCACATCTCTGATGCTTGTCTCTTTCTTATTCTAAGTATAAGTGTCCTTTTTGTTTCCATTTTCCTTAAAACTTCCTCATTGATCACATGCTCTATCCATGGTATTCTCAGCCTTCTTCTGTAGAACCACATCTCTGATGCTTGTCTCTTTCTGATTCTAAGAATAAGTGTCTTTTTTGTTTTCATTTTCCTTAAAACTTCCTCATTGCTCACATGCTCCGTCCATGGTATTCTCCGCCTTCTTCTGTAGAATCACATCTCTGATGCTTGTCTCTTTCTGATTCTAAGAATAAGTGTCTTTTTGTTTTCATTTTCCTTAAAACTTCCTCATTGCTCACATGCTCCGTCCATGGTATTCTCCGCCTTCTTCTGTAGAATCACATCTCTGATGCTTGTCTCTTTCTGATTCTAAGTATAAGTGTCCTTTTTGTTTCCATTTTCCTTAAAACTTCCTCATTGATCACATGCTCTATCCATGGTATTCTCAGCCTTCTTCCGTAGAACCACATCTCTGATGCTTGTCTCTTTCTGATTCTAAGTATAAGTGTCCTTTTTGTTTTCATTTTCCTTAAAACTTCCTCATTGCTCACATGCTCCGTCCATGGTATTCTCCGCCTTCTTCTGTAGAATCACATCTCTGATGCTTGTCTCTTTCTTATTCTAAGTATAAGTGTCCTTTTTGTTTCCATTTTCCTTAAAACTTCCTCATTGATCACATGCTCTATCCATGGTATTCTCAGCCTTCTTCTGTAGAACCACATCTCTGATGCTTGTCTCTTTCTGATTCTAAGAATAAGTGTCTTTTTGTTTTCATTTTCCTTAAAACTTCCTCATTGCTCACATGCTCCGTCCATGGTATTCTCAGCCTTCTTCTGTAGAACCACATCTCTGATGCTTGTCTCTTTCTGATTCTAAGTATAAAATGTCCTTTTTTGTTTCCATTTTCCTTAAAACTTCCTCATTGCTCACATGCTCCGTCCATGGTATTCTCCGCCTTCTTCTGTAGAACCACATCTCTGATGCTTGTCTCTTTCTGATTCTAAGTATAGGTATCTTTTTTGCTTCCATTTTTTGTATCTCCTAAAGAAATGTGCTTCTTTAACACATGTCACGTTACAAAGACAGTTTAGTATGGTGCCCCTATTCTCGTCGGGCCTCTGTGCAAGTCCCCATCGGCCTCATGCGTTAAGAATGCTCTGAGCGTAGTATCCTAATGTGCAGGTCATACACATAGCTCTTGCAAACGTCCTATTGTCACCCTTTTCGACATCTCATTCTCCTTCATTCATTCACAAAAACTTAAGACGTATACGCACAATTTCTGCTGCTATTTTAG
This sequence comes from Acanthosepion pharaonis, assembly GCA_903632075.3. NCBI lineage: Eukaryota > Metazoa > Mollusca > Cephalopoda > Sepiida > Sepiidae > Acanthosepion > Acanthosepion pharaonis. Next base: position 836,148 of record CAHIKZ030005470.1, on the reverse strand, counting down.
CAATCATTATGTCATAAAAGTGTTCAATTCAATAATAAGCCGTCGGATATAAACGACGCCTATTGCGTTGTGGGAAATAAATTTAAAGAGATCCGCTAGTACATTTCCTTAGCACGTGTTCTTATTTATGAGTCTGGAGATTGATCTGTAACCTCTTAATAGCGAACACGAAATGCGACAATTAGCAACTAGGCTTCATCATGTAACCTTTGAAATAGATAGATTTAGCCGTAAGTTCTTTTTTCTTAGTTTCTTCTCTCGCACTTCTGACCTGTGAAACTCTCTTTCGGCATTTCTATCAACTACGATCCTCAGGAATTTTAAATGTAACATCAATCGCCATATTCCTGAATCATGTTTTTATTGTCCTTTCAGCTCACTAGCGTTTTCTCACTTTCTTTCACTGTCCGTAATCGATTGCGCCTTAGAGGCTTTATCGCCTTCTTTAGCGTGAAATGATTAAAAACAACTGTTAGTTCTTGTCGTAGATCATACAGATTTTCTTCTCCAATTTGCAAATCTCAAAAGAACGACAACAGCAAGAATTTATAAATTGAAGCTGGTTTTTCAACCAAGATGTTAAGCAGTCGTCATCTTTGAATGACCCGGAAGGTTTAGTTTTGTGTGAATGAAGCCGGGCTTGTCAGTATTCGCAGGTTGTAAGAAAAACAGCCGCATCAGCGAGCAGGTGACTGCAATCAATGCAGCAAAGACTGGCGCTCAGTTGCATGCATCCCTTTGTATTGTTAAAAGAGATTTCCAGTCACGTGTTCCGCATATTTACCCCATTTACCTAGCTATTCTTCATTTTTCATCCGACATTTCGACTGATGTTTAATCCCGCCTTCCTCAGGTTCGCCTATATGTTCTCTTTATTTTCGTTTCAATCGATACATTTCTCCTGGTTTCTTTTGTTGTCTGACGTGCCCCCCCCAAATATCATATTAGGATTGTTCTTGTCCCTTTGTTAGTTAGTTACTTATAACAATCATTACGCTCTGCCACTATCTCAGATAAATAATGGACCGTTCCCTTTTGATTGCTAGGAAAGATATAAGAAAAAAGATATATCAGAGACGCTGTTTGGTTTTAGTGACATAAAGAAAGCAGACGTAATAGGAAGAAGAAGAAGAAGAAGAAGAAGAAGAAGAAGAAGAAAGAAAGCAAGAAAAAAGGCTTATTTAGATAGCTATAAGATTGTGGCATTTTTTTGTGCAAAGATAAAATGACGCAATATTGCATTAACAAAATAATACAATGGTTTCTACTATTCTCTGAAATGACGAGATAAAATATCATTTTAGAATTCTGTCTTTTCGCTCCTTTCCTTAGTAAATTAGAACATCAATTACGTTATGCCATTACCTCAGATAAATAATGGATCGTTCCACTTTGATTGCGCGGAAAGACGGAAGAAAAAGATATATCGGAGAAGCCGTTTGTTTTTAGTGAAAAGCGAAAGCATACTTAATACAAAGAAAAAAAGAAAGAAAGAAAAAAACTTATTTCGATAGCCTTAAGATTGTGTGAAATTTATTCTTTTAAACAAAGAAAAAATGACGCAATATGTCATTAAAATACAGGGTGTCCCCACAAAAAATCTGACATAATTTAAAATGTAAATATCTAACTACATGTCCCGGACAAAGGAAATTAAATAGGCTTCATGCCGAACAATAAAAAGATTTATTTATCACAATTCGAACAAGATATTCAAAGGGATGTAGATTATATAATCGATTTCACAAAGCTTCATAAATGTTCAATATGCGCACCACCTGTGACACGACACACGTCAAGTTGGTAGTCTAACTCCTGCCAAACACGTTGTAGCATGTCTGGAGTAACATTTCCCAGTGATTCAGTGATTCTTTGCTTAAGATCCTCTAGACTTGTAGAAAGAGGGGGTATGGACCTATCTTTTCACATAAACCTGTAAAAAGAAATGTGTCAAGGCATATCAAAGTGGTGGCCATATCAACAGTACGTTGTCATTATGACTGGCACGCCCGATCCACCCTCCTGGAAGATTCTCATTGAGATAAGCCCGTATAGTTAACTTAGTTTTTACATATTTTGTTAAAAATTGAGATCATTTGAACGAGAATTGGCTACGTTATTCGACTACAAAATGATATCAAATTTTGGACACCCAAAAATTATTAAATTAAATTTAAATAAAAATTACATTATACACCCTGCCATTACCTCAGTAAAATAATGGACAATTTTTGATGACGGGAAATGACAGAAAAAAAGCTCTATGAGAGATGCTTTTTTTTGGCTCTAATGAGAAAAAAAGTAACCTTACTTAATAAGAAAGAAACAAAGAACTGTTATTTTGATAATTATAAAATTGTTTGCTCATTTATTTTTAAAGGATAAAAAAACATTCTCGCCTTCCTTGGGGTGAATTGATTAAAAAACGTCTTTGTACATACGTCGAATATGAATATATATATATATATATATATATATAATATTAGTAGTAAATATACATATACATATGCAAAATATATAAATATATATACATACATGCATACACATACATACATATTTTGTATAAAAAAAATTCCAAGAGGATAGAATCCATGTAGAACTCAATGTCGAGGACAGAGTAAGGATATAATAAAAAGGCTGAAACACTAATATTCCATGGTCATAATTTATTCAATTGGAATCGTAAATACGATCCAGTTCAGACCTACAAAAATTTTATTTTTTATTTCCGGAGTTGTTTTTTGTTTTCCTTTTGAATTTGTAGGTCTGATGAATTGGATCGTATTTACGATTCCAATGGAATAAATTATGACCATAGAATATTAGAATATTATATGTTTATATATATTTTTATATATATATATATATATATATATATATATATATATATATATATATATATATCTGAGCCACTGCATGGTTTTAGTGAGATATAATATTAAGAAGAAAGAAACAAATCAAGGAAGGAAAAAAAGAAAGGAAATAAGAAGGAACGGAATGGAGAGAAAAGGCAGACAGGAATTGTTTGTAACGCTAAAATGAATATATTATATTATATTTCATCTTATATAATTCCATGTCTCTAACTTATCTTCAGTATTATTCAAGTTTCATTGATGATCATTCTTCATTAATGAAATAAACTTTGTGGTAATCAGGATACAAGCAGAGAATTCAGAACATTCGGAGTGAAAATAAGCAAAAAAAGAAGATTATTTTGTTAAAGTTGTTCAGCTAAAGCATTTAACGATACAATCATGTAATTTCTACAGGAATTTCCTATACGTGGAAATAATCAAGGAATGTATTCAATCATTAAATTATGATTTAGGATTCATCAGAAAATTCAAAACAGGAAAACCTGAATTTTCAACGGGCGCTGCTACTACGATTTCGTTTTCTTTTCAACGGGCGCTGTTACTACGATTTCGTTTTTTTTCTTTAAACGTTCCCGAATTACTAAAATTCGGGAACGTTTAAATTTCCCCCGTATATTTTGATATATTCGAATTGCCAGTGTCATAAACATTGGATCAATTATTAAGTCTACAAAAAATCAAGTTTTTGTAGAAATAATTATAAGTCCACTTCACATACCTACGCTGTCTTTTGAACAGACGTAGAGTTTTATCCCTTGTTTTCCGTTTAAGACTGGACTTCCGGTTCTTTCTAAATTCAACATCAACACTATATTTCTAACATCACCGCCTAAACTCTGAAACTGAAACTATTTATTTATTTATTTTACTCGATAGGAGTAGATAGATTTGCCTACTGTCCGGTTCATACTCCTCCCCGGTCTTTTGAAGGGAAGTGGAGGTTTATCCCTTGTTTCCTGTTTAGGATTAGATTTCCGGTTCCTTCTAAAGTCTACTTAAACACTATACATCTAAATTCACCGCCTAAACTCTGAATTTTAATCTATTTATTCACCTATCATCCACTTCACTCCCCCCCGTCTTTTAAACAGGAGTAGAGGTTTATCCCTTGCTTTCTATTTAGGACAAGGTTTCCGTTTCCTTCTAAATTCTACTTCAAAATTTTATTTCTAACGTCTCCGTCTAAACTCTGAAATTTATATTATTTATTTTCCTCAGTATGAGTAAATAGATTCGCCTATCGTCCGGTTCACACTTCTCCACGGTCTTTTGAACAGAAAGGAGAGGTTTATATCTTATTTCCAGCTTTGGATATGGTTTCCGGTTCCTTCTAAATTCTACTTCAAGCCTATATTTCTATCGTCAACCCCTAAACTCTGAAATTTGATTTACTAATTTTTTTCTCAATAGCAGTAGATAGGTCCGGCTATCGTTAAGTTCACACTAACCCAACCCAGCCTTTTTGATCAGGAGTAGATGTTTATCTCTTGTTTCCTGTTTAGAATTGTGCTTCCGGTTACTTATAAAGTTTTCTCATTGTATTTCACTCCTAATAGCTCCTTGCGTCGTAGTGGCATTCTCGCCTTCCTTGGGGTGAATTGATTAAAAAACGTCTTTGTACATACGTCGTTTCTTTTGCTTTTGTTTGTACAAAAGACTGAAAATGTTTTTTGTTATATAGCATATAAACAATATATATATATATATATATATATATATATATATATATATATATATATATATATATATATATATATAAAACAAAAAAGACACACCTTTTTATATGTAAAAAATTCAACTAACATCGATCAATTCGTTACGATCAAAAGTAGATAGACGTGGAGAAAATTCTTCTTTTTTTTATCCTTACGTCAGCAAGGGTCTATTAATTGCCACTCATTAAGAGAGGTTTCGATTGCTTTATTTTTATCCAAGTCATCCGACCTTTCTAAATGCACTTTTGTTAAGTGTATTCGCCTACCGGAAATACCTATGCACAGCAAACAGAGACAGCAAAAAGAATATATTGTCTTTCTGCGCGAACTTGAGCCTACATTTGTTCCCGATTTCTAATTTCAACCTTCTTAGGATGTGTTCATGAACTATTCTAGCGTCATCTGACTGTCAGACGACAGGAGCTTTTTCATGGAGCCTTAGACCGGATTTGTTACAGAGAGAGAGAGGGGGGGATAGAGATAGAGAGGAGAGGAGAGGAAGAGAGAGATAGAGATAGAGAAAGAGAGAGAGAGAGAGAGAGAGAGAGAGAGAGAGAGATCTGTATGACGTCTTCAAACCGGTTGCTCGATATTCGCTTCAATTACGAACGAAAAAAAAAATATCTGTCAAGTCAGCAGGCTGACACTTTACACTTAAGCTATTGATTCCAGCTTCCGGTTACACGATTGCTTTAAGCAACCTAAAATAGAAACCTTAACACCACCCATAAATATGATAAACTAATAAAGCAAGAGAGTGATTTGATTTTTTTTTACTGTTTATCAACCTCTCGGAGGTTATTTAAAGCCACAAATTATTTTGGGATTCTAAGTATTTTTTTCTCGAGATAATAACGATTTTACCGATACAGGTCTTACTATTAAATCCATTGCTGGAGGAAAGGTGGATTGATATCTTTCCCAGTTGTATGTACGAGTAATATAAAGAACCCGACTGGAATTGAAACTCGGAAACTGCGACTTCCAATCCCGTGTCGTTCTCAATCACACCAACCACATGTTTCCGGCACCTGTATTCCCAAGTTGTTATCCAACTAGGGTCCTACCAGGCTCGACTTCGATGATCGTATGAGAACCAATGTTTCAACGTGATATTTTATTTTATTTTCTTTTACAGTGCTGTTAATCCTGTACAAGGCCCGGGAGGCCATCGAGGTAGAGGCTTTTAGAGTAAGAAGATATGTCCGTAAGGCAGAAGTAATAGAAATGATGCATCGAAAACGTAATTGAAAACTTCTTCTTCTTCTTCTTCTTCTTCTTCTTCTTCTTCTTCTTCTTCTTCTTCTTCTTCTTTTATGTGCCGCGCTCCGTCAGGACGTAGGCGATCATGTTTCTCCGCAACTTCCTATTCATTGTTGCTCTTAGTAGTTTTTTCTCTCTTTGCTAAGGCCCCCGATCCCCGCTCACTCACCCAATCACACGCTCGTCAGCTAAGTGGCTCACTGCCCCCCCTTTCTTTCTTGCCCTCAATATGTCCAATGAAGATTTTTTTAAAAATATTTTCACGATAATGCCACTAAGACGTAAGAGGTGTGAAATAGAATGTGGATATTTTAGAACGATATTAACAATAGACGAACAGGAATCAGGAGGACAGAAGATGGCGATGGATATTGGATTGAAATTTTTGAAGATCGTCGATAGCAGAGAAGCAAGAAAATGGAAGTATTCAGAATGTTCTCCAGTGTCAAACGCCTTAGTCAGGTCCACGAAGGTGGTGTACAGTCCGACGTACTGCTACCGGCACTTCTGTTGCAGGTGCCGAGTTGCGAAGACCATGGCCCCGTGTGGAATCCACACTAACTCGCAGGGAGCAGGTCACGTTCCAGGTATGCGTTGAGACGATTGAGTAAAACGCGGGTCAGAATCTTGCCAGCGATGGAAAGTAAGGAGATACCGCGGTAGTTGTCACAGGCGTTCCTATTCCGCTTTGCGCTTGTAGAAGTGGATAATAGAAGCATCCTTAAGTTTTTCTCCCTTCTGACCATTAGCAGATTTCTCTCTTTGATTATGGTAACTGTAATTGGAAAGAGTTTTAGACTCTTTTTTTTAATTCGATGTTTCGATTATTCCTGCCTTCTTCAGGTTGCCCATGCTCTGACTACCCGTTTGCTTGCCTACCTGGATCAAATGGTTGCTGACTTAATACTAATAGAACTATCAGCAATCACAATGAACAGGTGTTTCCCCAAGGAGACCCCGTGCGTTGAGCGCCTGTTGGGACATAAGCTTAACCCAGACCTCAAGTGGAACACGTAGATACGAACCATTGCTAAAGCAGCTGGAAAAATGGTCGATTCCCTGTACCGCTCTAGTAAGCACCTGACTCCTCCTGCTATCCTGTACCTTTTCAAGAGCCAGATCTTGGAAGACTGCTGCCATATATCGGCAGTAACTGCCCAGTCTTCACTTTACAGTTTTGATAGAAAAGAGTTTCCACGTCCTTGTGGGTGATGAATTATTTCACACCGTACAACTTTTTCCCAGAGACGAAACGTCGCATCAACCTCACTGCTGATTTTAGTATCCACGATATGTAATTTGATTTTTGGGATCATCCTTTTGCTGACAAGCATACATACTGTCTTCTTATAGTTTATACTTAGTCCTTTCTTCTCGCTTTCCTTCACTACTTTCTATTGAAGCTTTTGTAGATTTATTTCTGTGTCTGCTATCAACACTGTGTTATTCTGCGTATCTTCTTCAAGACTGTGTCCGCCAATAATGAACCCTGGCAGGACTTCTAATTCTTTCTGCCTCGCTGTATAGGTTGAATATATCCGTCTGGTCACTTATTACCAGTCCTGTTTTCATTGAACTGTACTATCCGGAGACCGCTGACATTTCTGGGACAAATAATGAGAAAAAAAGGTAGATAAAATTTGACCCTCACTCGACATAGGTTAATCAAGACGGACAGTGGACAACAGCGAGTGGCGACGGATGACAGAAGAAGGGATCCTACAGTAAACCTGGATTGACGACTGTCTCCTTGATTAAAAGGGGACAAAGTTTCGATTTCCTTCGAGAGGCACGTTTTATTTAATAAGATTTTAAAATGTTGAATTCGTTGATTTTTTTTTTTAAACACATGCTCAAACACTTGGACACTATAAATATAACGTATATACTAATAATATATACCTATATCTGCCAGCTTTATATATAAAGTCCAACCACTTATTTATTTATTTTTTTTGCATGAATTTTAACTCCTCTGGAAAAAAAAAAATCTGTATATCGGTGCAACTGGTCAAAGAAAATTTATTATTTTTAACCTCTTCAAAAAAAAAAAAAAAGTTATATGCAACCCTAACTTTTACGGAAGAAATCTGATTATATGAACTGGCAGTATAGTCGACCACATATACATACATGAACTGGACACCTCGCCGTAGTGTAATGGTTAGCAAGCTTGTCTTGTACTACTGAAAAGTGAGTTCGATCCTCACTGGATGCCCCATACTTTCGGCCTTGTGCCACATCTAAGCTACGCTTGGAAGATCTGGGCATCTCGAGGCGGTGTAATGGTTAGCGAGCTTCTCTCGCTAGAACAATTACAACTGAGTAGTGAGTTGCTCCATACTTCCGGCCTTGTGCCACATCTAAGTTACGCTTGGTAAATCACTATACATACATGAACCACACACACACACACACATATATGCGTGTGTGTGGGTGCGTGTGTGTTTGTGCATGTGTGTGTAATTTTAAGGTATGCTATTTTTATGAGTAAAAGTGCTCAATATCAGAGAGAGAGGGAGAGAAAGAGAGAGGGAGAGAGGGAGGGAGAGAGGGGGGTGGATATAAATGTAAAATTGTATACTGAAATCAACAACAAGCGGCGACATTCTGTTTCATGCTTGAATGCAATATTCAGGCCAAGTATGTATGCACTCTCTCTCTATCACCTCCCTCTCTCTCACCCCACTCTCTTGCCCCTTCTCTCTCACTCCCTCTCTCTCTCTCATCACCTCCCTCTTTTTATCACCTCCCTCTCGCCCTTCTCTCTATCACCTCCCACTCTCTCACC
>CAHIKZ030005470.1:737500-825000 GCA_903632075.3 Acanthosepion pharaonis | reverse complement strand
ATTTACGATTCTCAGATAACAAAGATAAGGAATTGTTTTAAGTCATAAACGGTCATGGCTCTCCACAGATTCCTTTTCTTTATTATCTGAGAATTTAAATGTCTTGCTAGGAAAGTTAGCGGAATCTTGTCGTCTAAATAAAGCTATTCAAATCTTACCTGCTATTTAATCCATAGGTTGGGGTATTAGATTAGTAGAGTCTGGATTTACCTATTTGTCTATACTTAATTTCTTTTCTTGAAATAATGGTTATGGATCTGTAAATTTGGAGAACTGAGAATCCTTTACAAATGAACTCACATCCTTTTCTTTGTTCTTCTATGATTGCCGAAGTTAAGAAACGTCGAGTCTAGTCAGTAACTGGATGGTTGACTGCTTGGGAATACCAAAGGTTGTAAGCTTGGGTGTGCAGGTGATTTAATGGATAATGGATAGGAATTATTAATCGGAGAACAAAGTTACAATTCCCATTGGGTTCGTATATATCCCTTAGACCTTTTGGAAAGGTGTGAATCCATTACTTTCCCCATAACTATGGGTTAATTAGTAAAACATGTATCACTTAAACCATTATTATTTCTAAAATAATTTGCGTACAATATATTTAGATTTCGGCATTAAATAACACATAGAGGTGTTGATATGCCGCTAAACAGTCAACCAAAAAATAAATAAATAAATGAGAAAATAAAATAAAAAAAACCCAACTTTTTACTCGCTATATCCTTTCAGAATGGTAACAGAAATTTTAACTGTTTCCCTATACGGAAACATTTGGCATTTGTTGACCTAACAGCTTGTCTGTTGGAATTTCTCAAGTCCAGTAGCTGTTATCGCTCTTTCCATTGACGGAGGTTTTCTTTCTAACCTTTTATTGTTTAAAGTAGTGTGAAATATCAGCATCTTCATTGTGTTTATTTTCCCTTCGAGTTATATGCGCTATCCATTTTGTCTGTTACTTCTCTTGGAAGTCTTCAAGTGAAATGGCATCTGTTATCTGGTACCGTTCTTTGTGACTCTGTAGCTCCCGTTCACAATGCCCTAAGGGGTGTGGTCTTCGCCAAGATCCACTGGCTTCACGCGATGCCTGTCCCACATATGGCTACTTACCGAGTCAGTGGCAAGAAAGAAGATCTCCTTTACGCTGTGATATTTTTGCGCCGTGTATTTGCATGTATATTCTTGGTGGAGTTGTAGTGAAGAGGTTTCCCGTTGTCTTCTGCAAGATGGCTTCCATGGTCAACACGGAAAGGACATTTGGCGTAGCAGACGATGTTTTTTTTTTTCAGATATCAGTCTCGGGAATGTGATCATTGAAGTGTATGGATATTTAATGAGGTCAATTTAGTCTAACAGAAAGAATCGGTAAATGAGCATAAGGTGTAGATGGAACAAATTTCATGAACGAATTGGCCTGGAAAACGATCTTGGTAAACATCGGTTTAACGAAACGTATTAGTATTAAGCCTACTTAATGTATTAATACGAATTAATGTATTAATACTAATTTTCTGTTTCTGCGATCGTTGGCTCATTGTTTCGTCAGAATCTATCTTATATATATATATATATATATATATATTGAACAATAAAAAATATTAAAAAATTAAAATCTTCAGACACACTGGGTTGTATATTAATATTCTTTCATTTTTTTTTTTATTATTATTTCATTTAGATTCCTCAACTAGTTTCGACCAAAATGGCCATCATCGGGAGGAGAAATATTTCTGCTTGCTGGTAGCAGTAAACTACAGAAATGAATGTTTTGCTGGAGAAAATGAACTTTTGTCTGTAGTTTTCATTTTTGTTTTTTATTTTTTTATCTTTTTAACATGAATCTTTTAACATTCCTTGTGTTGGTCAAACAGACTCTTTTAAGTTGTTACTTGAGATAAGAGCTGGATAGATACATGCTGCTATGAATTCTCTGGTCAGTTTGACAGTTTTATTGAACCTGGTGAGGGGATGTGTCTCTGTTTAATGTTTGTGTGTGTGTTATTTGGTTCTTAGGGAGTGAGTGAGTATGATATGTGTAAGCGTGTGTATTGCTGTGGGTGTGTGTTATCATTTGGCTCATTAGGGAGTGAGTGAGTATGATGTGTGTAAGTGTGTATATTCGTGTGGGTGTGTGTATAAGTGTATAAGTGTGAGGCCTCCACGCCTCCGTAGGCATGTCTGTCTTGTGTGGGTGAGAAATTTTGATTTGTTGAGTTATATATTGGTACTATCTGTATTGTTAAATTTATGGTTTAGCCTGGCTGGATATTGTGTTTTTAGACGTTGTATCCACTTATTTTCATGGAACTCTAAAATCTTTCTAATGTTATCTGCTCTGAACCTTTCTATTCTCTCAATTATAGTGAATTTGGCATGGGTTTTGAAATCGTGTTTTTCTAGGCGGAAATGTTGTTCTACAGGTAATAATCTTTCTTGGGGAGTCGACTTAATTCGTTTACGATAATTATTAATTCTGTAGTGAAAGGGCCATTCAGATTTTCCTACATATTGTTTCTGGCATAATGTGCATTTCTAGGAGGTAAATTATGTTATGACTTCTACAGTTAGAATCGTGGTAGATTTTGAAAGTAGTTTTAATGATTGAGCTAGTGAATGAATTCGTGTTTTTTTAATATGGTTGGAACATAAACTTCTTTTGTTGTTACATGTTTGTTTATATATATATATATATATATATATATATATATATATATATATATATATATATGTGTGTGTGTGTGTGTGTGTGTGTATAAATAAAAAGAAAGACTAATGTCTTTAATTTAATTACAAAATTAAATTCTAAGCGCCTAGCTTCCATTTTTGAAACATGGTTAGAACTGTGTAGCGAAAAAACATATTTTAAATCAGTTTATATATATATATATATGTTATGGGGTCCACCCCTTTTTTCATATAAGTGGACTCGACCAGAGTGTTACTTGGTGTTAAATACCCAGAGTCAGAATAGAGAGAGATATTGGAAGAGTGAGCAGAGATTGTGATCGAGTTGGAGGTAGAGTAAGAGTGTGAGGTAACCGGTTACAAGCACGTAGACTCTAAAGAAGTCCTACTTCTATAAGAAGTCCTATATATAGACTATATATATATATATATATATATATATATATATATATATATTATTGCCACGAACCGCGTTCCTGGATTTACTAAAAGTATTACCCATTGTATTATTGTGTAAATACATTTAATTTCTTATCTTTTATTTCTTGCGTTTGTCATTCATTGGAGACCGAATTTCATCTCGAACCCACAAATAATATATATATATATATATATATATATATATATATATATATATATATATATATATATAAGTCTACCATTCGTCCTTGCTTTGCATATTGCTACCCATCTCGTCTGATGTTTCTGTTATATATTCAGAGATCCTTGATAAAATCCAAATAAGAATCTGTAATATTATTGGTTCTGACCTAGCATCTCGGTTCCACTCACTTTTCCCCCGTAACGTAACTTCTCTGTGACTTTTCTATGAATATTTCCACGGTAACTGTTGCTCTATCGTAGATAAATTACACATGTGTTGACTAGTGAAGATTTCATGGAGACTCTGAGGTATTAAGTTGGCTGTAGTAAGAATGGTAAGTAAGAATGTGTTGTTTTAGTTCAAGGAATATTGTAGTTTGTTTGGGCTAGCTAAGTTTAAGATAAGGCAGACTTAAGACCAGTCTTCCCCAATCCCAATCTTGGCCTTGTGCCACACTTTTTGTATTCAACAAAAATAAACATTACTTTTCTCTGTGGTATTTAGACTTTATGTATTTAAGCGAAGTACTAGTTTGGCGGCAAGCTTTTACAGCGTGAATTAGCTAGATGAAACCGTAAGTTCTATGCTGACGGTTTCTTTTCTCGCACTTCTTGCTTGTGGAATTCGCTTCCGGCTTCTTCCTTCCCAGCCAACTTTGATCTTTAAAGATTTAAATGCAATGTCAATCGTTATCTTCTGTTTTCTTAATTTATGTTCTTTTATAGTTTTCTCTCCTTAATAGTGACTTTTTCACTCATATTCTTTCAAACTCAATAACCCCCACCCCTTGCGTCTTAGTGGCTTTATTGCCTTTTTGTGTCTGGCGTGAGGATCTTAGTGTTGAGCATATGTCATGGGTCGAGTAGTTCCGAACTGAACTGAAAGATTTGCTTCCTAAATGGTAAGTTACAATATATGAACATTGCGTAAATACTCTGGGGAAAGGTATGAACCCATCTCTTTTCTCCCCATCTATGGGTAAATAGTAGAAAAATTGTTCATTGTTGGGCAACTAGTCGAGGAGAAGAAAAACCTGTATTCAAGCAAGTCTGCAGATGTTTTGGCCAACGAAAACAACTGTTGCTACGGCCCGAAGTGCTACAAGATTCGTGATCGGGATTATAATATAAATATTTTTTCTTTTGATAATTTTAAGTACTGCTTAGATACTTTTAAATAATTCATTAAATTTAAATTCAGTTCCATTCAAATAAAAAAAATAAAACAAATAATCAGTATATATTTTTCTCATTTTTTGTTAATCTTTTCACCCTAAGCAAGGCAATAAAGCCACTAAGACTTAAAAGGGTTACTGAGTAGGAGAGAATATGGGAAAATATATTAAGGAGATAGAACAACTAAAAGAACAAAATTATATTTTCAGGATAAAAAATGTCCAAAATAAAGAAGGTGACTAAGCCTAAATCATAATGGCGACTGGATGGCCAACCGGAAGTACATGTAGTGGGAATTATTCATGCGCGACATAGAACTGCTGATATTATGACACTATTTATAAAAGTAGTCCCTCTAAGCGCTACCAAAGAATTCGGGCTCCTATCTACCAGTTGGGATACTATTAACATCGTTACCCTACCTAACAATCAGTTAGTTCGCTAAAACATTGAGATATTTAAATTGTTATGCCCATAGAAAAAAGAAAGGATTCCCGCAAACCAAATCCTAAACAGTAATCAAGGTATAAACCTCTACCTCTGTTCAATAACTAATATCACGTCAAAGTTTATTTTACTAAAGCGTTTTTCTACATAAATATTTTTATAAATATTTTGATGACATAAATATAGGATTTGATTATATAGTAACAATTTAGTATAAAGTAAGTTTAATATTATATTTAATGGAAGTTAATAATATAATTAAATGAAATAAATTAAACTTAAACAAAGTAACTTAAGCGGTTTGGCTCCGTCAGACTATCTATTTTTTTTTTTAAGAGTTTCACCCCAAGCAAGTCGGGAAGCCACTAGCACGCAAGGGGTTAGAGAGAATTGGCGCGAGAGCAAATAGGAGTGATAGAGGAAAGGATGAAGAGAAGGATAGGGGATAGATCAAGACATCTGGAGACGTCGATTGACATTACATTTGATAGTTGGAGATTATAGCTCTCAGGGAAACAGGAAAAGGGGGGGTGTTCCACAGGCGAGAAGTGCGAGACATGAAACTATTGGAGTAGAAGAGACGGCTACATTTAAACGTTTCGACAGTGAACGGATTGGATCGAAAAGCCAGCCTATTTGAACGCTTAAATTCATGAAGTCTGGGAACCAGCGAAAGCAGCTCATCGGAGCAGTTACCATCAAAGTATTTGCCCTAGACACACCATTGCTGCTACAGCCGCAGTACATGTGATATCCCTTGTACGCTAATGTATATTACTAGTGATGTAAAATTTGTTTTCTTGTCTATTACATTCTATTACATCAGCCTATGGATATCGGCTCGGATTAAGTAATCGGAGAGCCGAGTTTGAATTCCAATCGAATCCATCACAGTCACTTATGGTATGAATCCTATTTTTCTCCTCACAGCTATAGGTAAATAGCAGGACAGAGTGGCTCTATAGCCTTGGGTGGCATCTGGTCTAGGAGAAGGACAACTCTGAATTCAAGACCTGTTCCTCCAGGTTTGGGGTTGTGCAGTAGGCTAACAACATGCTCACTTAAAAACTGGCTTGTCATTGAAACCGCGACGATATTTTTGTGGTCCTATGGTCCTCAAGGGATTTAAAGGCATAACATATATATATATATATATATATATATATATATATATATATATATATATATATATATATATATCTTCTCAGCCTGAAGAGGAATGGGCTCCGTCATCTTGCTCTAGACACAGCCCACCACTACTGCTATGTTGACAGTACATTTGGTACCCCTATGCCGATAACGTATATTACTCATATAAAATTTGTTTTCTTGTATTTTTACATTCTATTTTATCAGTCGGAAGAGGATGGCCTCCGCCTGGCTCTCTTGCCCTAGACACACCACTACTGCTATGGATGCAGTACATTTGGCGCCCCTAGGAGGCTAATGTATATTATGATATAAAATTTGTTTGTTACATCAGCTTGAATAGCGATGTATTCCGTCAAGTTATCTTTCCTTAGACACATCACTGCTGCTATAGTTGCAGTACATGTGGGCCGCTAGGACCCTAATGTATATTATGATATAAAATTTGTTTTCTTGTCTATTATATCAGCTTGAAGAGGGATCAGCTCCGTCAGGCTATCTTGCCCTAGACACACCACTGCTGCTATGGATGCAGTACATGTGGTGCCCCTAGGGCCCTAATGTATATTATGATATAAAATTTGTTAGTTACATCAGCTTGAATAGGGATGTATTCCGTCAAGTTATCTTTCCCTAGACACACCACTGCTGCTATGGATGCAGTACATGTGGGCCGCTAGGACCCTAATGTATATTGATATAAAATTTGTTTTCTTGTCTATTACATTCTATTACATCAGCCTGAAGAGAGATGGGCTCCGTCAGGCTATCTTGCTCTAGACATACCAATGCCTCTATGGCTGCATTACATTTGGTACCTCTATGGCTCTAATGGGTTACGGGACTCATGATCGTCATATCCAAGGAGTTTGTATTAAAAAGCTTTCGACGATGTATATGGCCGAAATACATATATACAGTTATGTTTATTTTCTTTGTTTTTTTTTTTTTTGTTGCCATGACAGAAAATGCATTTTAATGTGTCGTAATCGTGACTGATTTCAGAGTTCGAGCGGAGAAAATAAAGCGGCTGTGAAAACCGCAAAAAAAAAAAGGAGGACAATGAAAATAATACATACAGACATATCAATAATATACAAGTGTTTATATAGTTTGCCGTAGAAATATCTCTTCATGTCTTGCCATTATGTGGGAGGAACAGGGTGTCCCAGAATCAATGTAACCCAAGAATGTGAAGGCCATTTATTTCCCGTTTATAAACTATATACAAACCATATATTTATGAAAGCTAGAGAAGTTAGAAAATCTACTGCTACACACAACATGTCACTAGCTGTACTAGAAAAGTTTTTATCGTCATTTATGCTCCAAATGTGCCCCGTTCTCCTGAAGACACTCTTGAATTCTACAGGCGAAGTTGTCGATCACTTTGATATACACTTCTTTTGGTATAGTTCTGATTTTTTTTTAAGTGTTTCACCCCAAGCAAGGCGGAAAGCCACTAGGACGCAAGGGGTTACAGAAAATTTGGAGCAAGGTCAGAATACTGACGAGACACTTTCGCATCTAGCCAAAGACATTGAGTTTTCCCCCTTTTGATTTTTCTTTCGAAACGGGACCATAAGATAGGTTAGAATGATTAGGACAAAATGTGTTACTAAGGGCAAACACACTGACGAGTAGGGGAAGAAAAAAATACAATGAAATAAAATTTATACATTAAAAAAAAATAGAAAAATAAATAATTAAAGAAAATCGAAAAAAAGATTAAAATGAGTCATCGGTAGAGCGAAATTATACTCCCACAGGGCAGCGAGTGTTTGTCCGCTTTCTTCCTCATGATAACAAGTGAATGTACAGCTTACCTTAAGTCCAGGCATCGACCCGTTGGGGGGGTGTTTGGGAATCAACGGCCAATCCACCGCCCTCACCAAATAGTGGGCTTGGGAGGCATGCTTTCAATAAAAATTAAGAACAACAGGAGAAAGAATGGTGGCGAAAACAATTCCAAGTTCAGAAAAATTTATCAAGCAAGAATAGTCGGCCACTAAATCATAAGAATACTGACGAGACACTTTCGCATCTAGCCAGAGACATTCAATTTTCCCCCTTTTGATTTTTCTTTCGAAACTGGACCATCTTGAGTGATTGCTGCCTTTAGCTCTGGGATGGTGTGGGGGTTGTTCCTGTACACTCGATCATTCAGATACCCCCACAGATAAAATTGGGGGTCGGTTTGAGGTCGGGTCAATGCGGTGACGACCCAGGTTTCGCTGATGGGTCGGTTGGGAATCATCTGGTTCGGCCTCTCCAGAGAGACACTTTCCGTGTGAGAGATGGCCCCATCTTGCTAGTAGCACTGGTGCCCCTTCTGAACCTTAGGTTGCACCTCTACCACTGCTTATGGGAGGATTTGGTGAGGCCAAGGTCCTGACACCTTCTACGGACGGATTTCTTCGGACTCCTGTCTATTGAATCTCGGACAGATGCGATGTTTTCAGAAGACCTGGCAGTAAGTTTTCTGACAACTTTGACTGCTGAAGACCTTTTTCTCATTTTGTTGATTGACCCTGTAATCTCAGACTTCTTGATCCATAGGTAAATGTCAGTTTTGCTAGAGGTTTTATTCTTGTCATATTTTCTGCGGAAATCACAATGGCTTGTTTATAGGAATTTTCCTTCAATTTTTTCAGCACACAGAACATTTTTCTGTTCTGTAAAAGGTATTGCAGTTGGTGTTCTAGATTTGCTATCTTCTCAGTTTTCTAAATCTGAAATATAAAAGCAAAATATTAAAAATCGACAAAATTACATACGTTTATTTGGGTTACATTTATACTGGGACAACCTTTATTCCTGGGTGTTATATGCGGGAGCTATTTCTGCCGCATCCTGTATATATATAAGTTATAAAAAATCGCGTCCAGGCCAACTAAACACTCTTACAGTTTACAAAGCGAAGATTGTGTCGATTTGATAAATTAATTTTCAGCTCCTAATATGAGCGTGAACGGCTCAAAACAGAGAATATACCCTAATTATAGGTCAGAGCACAATGCGGATTATTTACCAGGTGTTCTGCTATCGCAGATCCAGACTCGTTCGCGTATAAGCAACGCCTGTTGTCTTTCGTGTCATCTCTGGCTACTCGAGGTCTATCAGTAGTACTTCAGGATCCAGTGTTACATTAGCGGCTGGGTGAACAACAGAACAGTTTCTTTACCTCGTTTTATTTCGCGGTGACATATGTTATTAGAATCGTTTCTGACCGCTGAAAATAAAATTTCAGACGGTGAGGGAGATTAAGATTTAAGGAGAACGCAACTGGTGGCGACTTTCTTAAAAAGGATTTTCCAAGTTAATTTATAAAATTCGAAGGACGTTGGTAGGTGTTTTTGATGCTACCAAGGGTTGTCACGGATAGTACTCTAAAGCAGACTAAGGTAGGCTATTTTTGTGACAAGGAAATGGACGGATATTTTCCGAACGTTCTTCATTATTTTCACCGTTCGGCACAGTTCCCGACCGGCTGTGACAGGTTAACGGGTTCGTTTGTAAATCGATTAGCGCAGGAATTCCCCTAAAAGATGATCGAAAAATTCGATAAACGCGAGTCAGTCAGAAACCAATTAACGATTTCGGTCAGTTTGTATATAAGACACCGACGCACGCACCCAGAAACCCGGAATTGATTCCAGAAAATCGGAATATTTTTTCTTATGATTTTTTTTTCTTTGAGTCGAGATCAAAACCAGATTCTTTTGACAGAGCCTGAGACGAAATCCACCGCCTGTTGAGAAAGGAAATGTAATCGTGACCAGATCGGCAGCTTTCTTATTTGAACGGCGTACTTATCTTTGCACTCCGCCTTACTCTCCTTCTTACATTGCGCGAATTCTTCCAGAGATTTTAAATAGGCCCGCCGGCAACTCTAGCTACACAAACTTCATTATTCCCACAGGCAGAGTAGCAATAATATAATATAGAATGTCAACCTATGAATACGAAGTTAGTTACATTTTTTTAATCATTCTCTCTCTCTCTCTCTCTCTCTCTCTCTCAAGGTTTCCGGTATCGATCGGCTGGGAAGCATTTAAGGTCATTGAGTCTCTTTTCTGTTTGTTACGAAACAAGTACATGTCGTTTGCGATTTACTACACTTATCGACAAAATAAAAGGATTGTTCAACATTTTTTTATTATTCAATATGAACCGCGCATCGTGCCGTCGTTCGACTCCTGTTATTCTAAAAGAGAGCTCATGTCCCATAATGTCCTGGGTATGACGATAAACTACATCCGGCAGCAAGGGTTTTTGAGGAGCGTGGGACCACCTCTTAATTGCTGTTGTTCTTAGATCTGCCCTCAGCCGGGGTGTTAGCACCTGTTAGGGTCCCAATTATGGGCAAATAGTTAACGCCCAAATTGGGGTCAAAACATTATGAAAGTATAAAAATACATTTTTATGATGAAAATACCAGCAATGCGTTTGTAATAAAAAAGCGTATTAAATTATCAGTCTTCATATCTATCTATCTATCTATCTATCTATCTATCTATCTATCTATCTATCTATCTATCTATCTATCTATCTATCTCAATCTGTTCCTATCTATCTATCTATCTATCTATCTATCTATCTATCTATCTATCTATCTCAAATTTGTTCGTATCTATCTATCTATCTATGTTCGTATGTATTTCAATGTGTCCGTATCTATCTATCTATCTATCTATCTATCTATCTATCTATCTATCTATCTATCTGACTCAGCTTGTTCATATCTATCTATCTATCTATCTATCTATCTATCTATCTATCTATCTATCTATGTTCGTATTTATTTCAATGTGTCCGTATCTATCTATCTATCTATCTATCTATCTATCTATCTATCTATCTATCTATCTATCTGACTCAGCTTGTTCATATCTATCTATCTATCTATCTATCTATCTATCTATCTATCTATCTATCTATCTATCTATCTATGTTCGTAGTTATTTCAATGTGTCCGTGTCTATCTATCTATCTATCTATCTATCTATCTATCTATCTATCTATCTATCTATCTGACTCAGCTTGTTCATATCTATCTATCTATCTATCTATCTATCTATCTATCTATCTATCTATCTATCTATCTATTTATCTTCTATCTATCTATCTATCTATCTATTCATTATTTTATTTCTATCCGTATCTATCTATCTATCTATCTATCTATCTATCTATCTATCTATCTATCTGACTCAGCTTGTTCATATCTATCTATCATCTATCTATCTATCTATCTATCTATCTATCTATCTATCTATCTATCTCAATGCGTTCGTATCTATCTATCTATCTATCTATCTATCTATCTATCTATCTATCTCAATGCGTTCGTATCTATCTATCTATCTATCTATCTATCTATCTATCTATCTATCTATCTATCTATCTAAGTGACGCATTCAAGTACCATACAGATATTTAGTATACAGACAAAGTATAATTGAATATGTTTCGATATAAAATCCCTCGAATGTGTCCACATTAATTTCAGCTGATATTACCTATTATTTTCTATTTCGTGTTCATTAGTTGAACCCTATTTTCCTTCGCTTTTATTTTTCTCAGGGCGACTATGTTTCAGACTGAATCGACAATCTCATTATTAATGTCACATTTTTCAACTAAAAAACTGTATCGAAGATCTTCGTTAACGCATTTACGAAACAAAATTAACGAAAAAATGTACGATAAAAATTCGAAAAGTCGCTAAATAAAAACATAATAAAAAAATCTTAAGAAAATAGACAAATAAAGAAAAATATATATATATATATATATATATATATATATATATATATATATATTATATAATAGCGATAATTGAAATTAGTATATATATATATATATATATATATATATATATATAATATGTAATTTCAATAGCGATAATAAAGATAGTTTAAAACCAGAGATGTCAGTCAGTGGATGTCTGAAAGAAAAATATATTTAAGGTATGCAATTCTTTGCACTAAAGTGCACGATATCAGAGATAGAGTATTAATAGGATTCAAATAAGTATAAAATCTGTCTGCTCGTCAGGAGATACAATCAATTGTTGATACTTCCTGGTGGGTGAACAGAAATGTTTGTCTACAAAGGTCAAAGGTCGAGGTGCAGAATATAACATCAATCAGCTAATTGACAAATTATATATTTGTATTAATCCTAACATGTAATTTTTAAAGACTTAATGGATTTATTTTTAATCCGACATATTTTTATTACGCAAAACGTAATTTTTTAGTGGATACCCATATTTGAACAGACGCCCTGTTTTTCAATCTGCGTTCATTTTACCTACCGCACTTGAGGGATATATGTGTGATTTTCGTTTTGGGTAACCAATTCTAATGATGGCTGTATCAGCCGAACTACTAATCATAAGTGGCAGATGAAATAAGAATACAGTAAAAATTCTTACTTTTCTTCTTCTTTTACAATTCTTTCTCCTATATCTTCTTCTTCTCCTCCTCCTCCTCCTAGTTCTTGTACTCCTTTTTCTTCTTTTATACTCATTCTTCTTCTAATCCTTCTTCGTCTTTTATTTATTCTTCTACACCATCTTCTTCATCCACTCTGTCGTCTCCGCCTTCAAATTCTAATACTCCATCTTCTAGTTCTACTCATCTTCTGTTACTTCTTCTTCTTCTTCTTCTTCTTCTTCTTCTTCTTCTTCTTCTTCTCCTCCTCCTCCTACTACTACTACTACTTTTTCTTCTTCTTCTTTGTATTCTTCTCTTCATTGCATCCTCCTCCTTCTACTAGTCATACTTCTTCTTCTTCTTCTTCTTCTTCTTCTACTCCTACTACTACTACTACTTTTTCTTCTTCTTCTTTGTATTCTTCTCTTCATTGCATCCTCCTCCTTCTACTACTAGTTCTTCTTCTTCTTCTTCTTCTTCTTCTTCTCCTCCTCCTCCCTCTACTACTACTTTTCTTCTTCTTCTTTGTATTCTTCTCTTCATTGGGTATCTTCCTCCTTCTACTACATACTTTTCTTCTTCTTCTCCTCCTCCTCCTACTACTACTACTTTTCTTCTTCTTTGTATTCTTCTCTTCATTGCATCCTCCTCCTTCTACTAGTCATATTTCTTCTTCTTCTTCTTCTTCTACTACTACTACTACTACTTTCTTCTTCTTCTTCTTGGTATTCTTCTCTTCATCTCCTCCTCCTCCTTCTACTACTCATTCTTCTTCTTCTTCTTCTTCTTCTACTACTTTTTCTTCTTCTTCTTCTTCATCTTCATCTCTCCTCCTCCTTCTCCTCTACTACTCATTCTTCTTCTTCTTCTTCTTCTACTTTTTTCTTCTATTACTTTTTCTCCTCCTCCTCCTCCTTCTACTACTCATTCTGCTTCTTCTGCTTCTTCACCTTCTTCTTCTATTACTTTTTCTACTCCTTCCTTTCTAATCCTAATTTTCTCCTTCTTCTTCTTCTTATAGTTCGTATTCTTCTTCTACTGCTTCATCTACTAATCTTCTTCTTCTTTTAATTATTCTTCTCCTCCATCTTCTTCTACGCCTTTTTCTACTTCTTCGTCAACTGTCTTCTTTTCTACTTCTTTTTTTCCTCCTCCTCTTCCTTTTTCTTCCTCTTTTTTGTTTCTACTTCGTATTTTTCTTCTTCTCCCCCCTCCTTCTACTCTTTCTTCTTCTACATCTTCTTTTACTTGATATTCTTCTTCTCCGTTTCCTTCTTCTCATTCTTCTCCTACTACTACTTCTTCTTCTACTCCGCATTTTCTTCTTCCTTTTCTTCTTCTAATTTTAATTCTTCTTCTACTTTTTTTTTATTCTTCTCTTCATCTACTCCTTCTTTTACTACTCCATCTTCTTCTTCTTCTTCTTCTTCTTCTTCTTCTTCTACTACTACTACTCTTTATTATTCTTCTATACCTTCTTCTACTTCTTCACCTTTTTCTACTTCTTTTTTACTCCTCCTTCTAATCTTAATTTTTCTCCTTCTCCTTCTTCTTAGACTTCGTATTTTTTTTCTTCTACTCCGTCATCATCTTTTGTACTCTTTCTCCTAGTCCTTTTTCTTCTTCTTCTTCTTCTTCTTCTTCTTCTTCTTGTTTGTGTTCTGTCCCTTTAGAGTTAACGACCACGCCTGTATACATTCAACCGTGTCCTAATTAATTTTGGGAATCAATTGTAATAACAAATGTATTATGCTAGCTACTAATCAAACACGACCAGTTAACAATGAATTTGGAGCCCACAAAAAATACCTTACTTCTGACATGGCAGTGGCAGCATACACAGCAGAGTAAAGAATAATTTATTAAACCCCAATTATAATAGAGAGATTGGTGTATTTACGTGGCATAATTTTGTGGAAGTTCAAGCAAGGGAACAAGGCTATGGCATACATATTGAAATGCAGTGTTTATAGTCAACGGTTTTTAACTGACCGACAGGCGCTAAATCGGTTCGAAATGTTCTTTTCTGGAAAAACATTGTTGGAAAATAAACCCAGACCGGAACTTTCCTCGGACTTTTATGACGAAGCTCTGAAGACATTTGTAGAAAGCAATCCACGGCAAGGTGTTCGTGAATCAGCGAAAGTGTTAAATGAATTATATTATATGTGGACACTTAGAAAAGATTAGAAAAAAACCCAAAAAAATAGCAAGCTGGGTGTTATGGTTCCACACGCTCTTATCAAATAGAACAAAGCGGATCATTTGTCCATAGTAGAACGTCTCTTCTCCCAATAGCGAAATAACCCGTTCGTTAATTATATCGTAACAGGCGATAGGATAGAAACGATAATTATCATCGCAAAAGACAGGAGGAGAAACCTATACAAGCCACGCTAAAAGCTGAACGCCCTGGAAAATAACGCTGTGTAGGGAAACACTAGATGCACTGTTAAATGTTCAGCAGCTGAAACGTGTTATGAAAATGTTCTCAAAAAGCGTCACACGCTCGTGAATAGAAAAAAAAAATGTTGTCCATCACTGCCAAGAGGTTGCTTCCCCAATCACTACAATCTGTAACCCTCTACTACGAGTGGCTCTCAGGCCTTGTACAAGGTGAACATCATTGTATAAAAAAATGCAAATGCAATGCCGCATCTAGCAAGAATAGCATAAAAACTGTGTAACTCGATTGGCCTGTTCTACTCTTTCCGCCATATTGATCTGACCAACGCATTACCTTAAATAGCACCGTACAAGTCGATCTAGCGTACAAGTCGACATTAAGATATTTAGTTGAAAATTGTCAGTTATTCCCATACCTACCATATAGGTCGATCCCAAACATAGTTTAGGCTATCAGTGGACCAAAATTTCGGCCTACCGGCAAATGAAATTAGGCTACAGTATACGACAGCCTGTGACAATATGTTAATAACTGTTTATATATGCCAAATATATGGGCATGTGGAAAGTTGTTAGAACGCTCGCTTTCTGAAACCTGGGTTCGAATCTCACCATGGGCCATTTGTCAGGAGGGTGACTTCTTGATGTTATCAACCTGGAGGAGGCGATCCTCGTGTGCACCCACCTTTGGAAAGTGTCTGAAAACCATACCACCGGTTGAACAGAAACTTGTGAGTGAATTTGGGCGAAAGGAACCCTTGGGAGCTGTCGGTGGTTTTTCTGGCACAAAGTCACAAGTCATCGTGACCAAGGGTTTGATTATGCTAGCCTTGTTCAGACTAGATAACGCGCTCTCTCTCAGAAGCTGTAACTAATGTCCACTCAGTATAATTGCAGTATAAACAACTGGTGGGCTCTGTGGGTGTTGAACTAACACAAATGTGCCTGAGCAAGCGTCTGCAATGGGGATTAACTAGCCTCCCTTGTAGACTGGCATCATCGGATTCGTGTGGCTGCGCCATTTACATATGTCAAATATGTTCGCCAAACACAACGCTTTCATAGGGGAAACTATTCAAAAGTTAATCGAAAACGTTTTCACCTCAAAACCTACAATATCTTCCATAGATGGTATCGAAGTGACGTAACAACAAGTCCTTTTTTTAGAATAAGGTTCACTCTGTGTAAGGCTCGAGGGCCACTCGATGTAGAGGGTTACAACAAGGAGTAGTTTATATGGATAAGAGGGGTAGATAACGGTTAACTCTAGACAGGTTGATTTTAGTGATCGCGGAAGCATCATCTTGGGGGAGGGGGTTCTTCCACAGGGAACAAATCTCCAAGAGTTCGTGGGAAGAATCTGTTTGATTGGAATTTTACTTCTCGCAAAGGGAAAACAGAGGTTTGTGTGTGGTTTGATGCAAGTGGCATGACGGGTTCTAACCGTGAAGGTCAGATTTGGTGGAACCAAGAAATGCAGTTCGTCCGAGCACTTTCTTTGGTAGAAGCGATAGAGGAGTGAGAGATTCGCCACATCGCGCCTGTGTGTGTGTGTGTGTGTGTGTGTGTGTGTGTGTGTGTGTGTGTGTGTGTGAGATAGAGAGATAGAGATAGAGATAGAGATATATATATATATATATATATATATATATATAGAGAGAGAGAGAGAGAGAGATAGAGTGAGAGAGATAGATAGAGAGAGAGATAGAGAGAGATAGAGATAGATAGATAAGAGAAATAGAGATAGATATATAGAATAGATAGATAGATAGATAGATAGAGAGAGAGAGAGAGAGAGAGAGAGATTGAAGGTGGATAATAATTTTCTTCGACAAGGATTTGTCGACGCATTTGAACTCATACACTCCTCACCCAGTTAGTAAACAAATATGGATGATTTTCTTGCAAATCATAGTGAATATTTAATCGATTAAAATCAAATTGTCCTTTTGACAAATAAAAACGGAAATGACTTACACTTCAGTCTAATAAATTATCTGCCATCCTCAAAAGAGTAAGAGACGAAAAATCGATGAATGCCCACCTAGAAATGATCCGGTTATTGCATAACGCCAACTCTATATTATCTCTGTAAGAAAGGGTTGTTTAATATCACAGAGAGTAACAATTATAAACGACTTCCTCTAACTTATTTGCCTATTTATCATTATAATTAATTATTAAAGGTGTGCAGAGCCATTTAATATCGACGAAGATGTAACCTACCTAAGACAATGGCGTGTTATGGTGCTTCAAATTCCTTGGACCATTATCTCAGCGTCCCTCACATTTTACAAAACAGCCTGCATATCCTTTTTAAGAGATCGGAATAACTTGCCTCGTTGTATTCTCTTTAATTTCACGCAATCTCTGAAACGGCTGCTCTGTCAACGGCCATTTTATCTTTTGAAACATCCAGAAATCCAGAAGGGTGTGATAAGTCGGCAGAACTGGTTTATGCAACGTTTAGCTAAAAACAACAACAAAAAAAAAATCGTATTCCAGATATGCACTTTTCCACCGCCGTAAGGTTACCTCCCTTTTCTCTTTCTATAAATACCTCTATGAAAATTGATCGGATGAGATTTTCGCTATAGTACCTAGACTTCATGAATTTAAACTCAGTACTAGACTGGCTAGATGCAACCGTAAACTCTATGCCAAATATTTCTTTTCTCTCATTTCTCGATTGTGACACTCTCTCTAGGCCCCCAATTTGCAGCCAACTGTGATCTCCAAAAAATTAAATGTAATGTCAATAACTATCTACTGTCCTCCTGATTACTCTTTTCTATTCCTACTCTTTATTAATGTTTCTGTTCCTAATTCTTCCACACTCTCTAACCCCATCTGTTTTAATGGCTTTACTGCTTACTGATTAAAAATATACCAATGTAAATTAATGTAATTACTTACCTTATTCAGACAAGCAAATATTAAAGAAAAGGTAGATGTGGAGAGTCATGATCACCTGCGTTTGAAGCGACATAAATTTAAAATGAGAAATTATGCAAGTTATTGTAATACTTATGAAAATAAGTGTAATCATATTCTTTGCTGTTCGGCTTATGCAAATATTAATGAAAAAAGAAGTTGTGGAGAACCATAATCGCCTACATTCTGAAAGAAGATGTCATTTAAAACGAGTACATACGCAAGTCATTATAATAACAATTTAAATGAATGTAAAACACATGGCTTGCTATTCGGCCGAGCAAATAGGGGGGGGGAAAGAAGTCGTGGAAAACCATGATAGGAATAAAAAGAATATTCAATGTGCAACAACAAGCTAATGGCGTAGTAGATTTATTGATTTCTCCTCGGAAGAGGCAAATGTCAATAATTTGGAGGGAAATAAGATGGCGAATGCCGATATTGTTTCGAAGCGTCGTTTGATCGAGGCTAGCAGAAGACGAACGCCATCGCTAACGGTTATATTAAAAAAAAAACCAAAAAAAAAACCTTAAAGCATTCTTTTTACGCGCTTCTCAAGTGATTCTTATTTACAATGCCACCAGCGCCGCATTCATCAAGGACACATAGTGAAATGCTGAGAGTTGTTCATTTTTTTCTCTTTTGTCCTTATATATATATATATATATATATATATACAGAGGCACGGTGGAGTGATGGATAGCGTCTTGGATTGTGGAATCGGAGAGCCAAGTTTGAGATTCCAGTCGAATCCATTTCCTCGTCTCATTGATAAAGGACACAGGTGTGTCCGAAAATTCCGACTGTAAAATTTTAGTCAAATAACTAATAACATACAATAAGTATCATGAATGTTATTGCCAATATTGTTATCATTTTGTTGGCTTTTTATTGCTAAAATTTCATTAACCTGCCTATTAACATATATATATATATATATATATATATATATATATATATATATATAACCTCCCTATTAATATATATATATATATATATATATATGTTTGTGTGTTTATGTGTGCTTATAAATATCCTTAACATCCCTATATTTACAGGGGAGAGATCCCAACGACAGGATAGATCTTTTGTAGATATGAACAATGTGTACATCCAAGTCAATATCGCATTGATCATTGATGTTTTTTGGCACTTAAATGATCATCAGTGAACATCATTCGTACGAGAGTCGGCTGAAAATTTCATCGGCTGACCAAGATGTTCTCATGGCGTGTGACGAAATGAGATTTATTTTTCAACCTAATCCCCCCTTGCGGTCCACACACTTCTTCCATTATTGTTGCAGTGTTTGGATCCCATTGGTGAAGAAGCTATCATCCCGTTGGTCAAAAAGTCATCAACAGCAGATATGACGTCATCACCACTGCGATAAGTTTCCAGTCAAGTGTTATATATATATATATATATAGGTAAACAGCATGGCAGACTAGGTTCGTTTGTGGCACGTAGTGCACCAGATCTCTGTATTCGTCCCTTCAAAACCTTCACCAATATAATCAAATCTCATGTTCTGGTGTCGTGCTTTCTGTCCCTAGGAACTGAGCTGCTTGACCCTCATACGTCGAATTCGACGGGAGAGTCGAGTATATATATATATATATATATATATATATATATATATATATATATATATATATATATGTATGTATATATGTCTATATAAATAAAAAGAAAGAACAGTAAGATATATAATCCCGTGTTCTTATAGATATTTTTATTTTTACAAAATAGTGCTCAATGTAAATTTACAGAGCATTAATATTTATCTGTAACCTTGGAGACGTGAATTATGATTTTAGCTGTGTCTTTAAAACCCAGTAATTTTAAAAGTTACTCCAAGATTCGCTTGAGGATGAAATGGATCTAATGTCTTTAATTTAATTACAAAATTAAATTCGTAGCTTTTAGCTTTCATTTTTGAAACATGGTTAGAACTGTGTAGCGAAAAATACTTTAAATAAATCAATTTATAATATATATATATGTGTGTATAGATATATTATTGAATTTAAGTGCAGTACTAGACTAGAGTCGAGATCTCATCAATTTACAGTTAAATGTAAACCGTAAATTCTATGCTAACAGTTTCTTTTCTCGAACTTCTCGCTTCTCGAACTATCCAATAGCTGGGAGTGGGGAGAAGAAGAGGATTCATACCTTTCCCAAAGATATAAGCGTTGTAATGCATTCGACTGGAATTCGAACTCTCTTCTCCGATACCTCAATCCGAGCCGCTATGCATCACCCCACCGTGCCTCCTTAATAAAGTAAACTTGCTAAATAACTTGCACTTATTGAAAGAATAAAATACAGTATATCTCGACTTGTCTTAAAACAATAAATAAATATGTTTTTTGATAAATAAACATTACGAATGGATAATTATAAGATAATGACCGCGCCAACTGCAGAGAAAAGGAAGAAGTCAAAGAAGAGGCAGGACAAAGATAATCCTAAGGAGCCAGGTAAACCTGCCTAGGTTTCACCTAAACGGATCTTCAGGGCAATGCCAGCGAATACCACCAATTATATATATATATATATATATATATATATATATATATATATATATATATATATAAATATATGTGAAAATATATAGAAAATAGGAAGGAACTGGTTAGGTAAATAATCCAAAGTCCCTTAGTATTTTAGTTATTATTTTAAAAAATAGTGCTCGATACAAAAGTAGAGCATAAATATAATTATTTATTTAAAGATATGATTCCAAAATGATATAGGATCTCATGTTTCAAAACAAAATCCAAAATTTCAATATAATTATTTGAATTAAATTGAATTAAATGCATTAAGTTCCGTTCCATCTTCAAACGAAATTTTTTGTTGGAAACCAATAAAATTTCTTGAAGATGGAACAGAGCTTACTTCAACTCAATTTAATTTAAATAATTATATTGAAGTTTTCAGCTCTTGTTTTGAAACATGAGACTTCCTATGTCGCGTTTTGAAATCAAATTTTAAATAAATAATAATATATATATATATATATATATATATATATATATATATATATTATAATTATTTTTATGCTCTTCTGGTAGTATTGTGCTCTGTTTTTCTTAAATAAAATTAATTGCCAAGAACAACGGATTATAAATCTTACTTTTCTTTCACCCTGAGTGGTGAGTTCGATCCTCACTGGGTGTCTCATACTTTCAGCCTTGTGCCACATCTGAGCTACGCTTAGAAAATCACCACACGCACACACATATGTGTATGCATGTATGTAGATAATAATATCAAATCTGTAAGTGAAAGGAATAATCCAAGTAGGTTCTTTTAATATAAAATATTGTGTTGACACGTTGCTTATTTTTTTCCATCCACTCTTTTCAATAATACAAATACCCAGAAAAAAAAAATTCTTGGTCAAAAAATTTAGACTTTACTTCCTGTTCCTTTGTGATTTATTTTAAAAATAATTTTTAACATTGTCCGAATAAATTTAAACAATTTTGTAATTTCGGTCTGATGAGGTAGATATTTACATTTGGAAATATATATATATATATATATATATATATATATATATATATATATATATAGGTAGAACGACAATTCAAAACAACACGTCTGATGTTAATAAACAAAAATTTTCTTTTACCATTCGTTCATGTATATGTCCATGGATCATTTTATAAAGAACCAACTGATAAATGGACAAGTTAACGGTTTTCGTCTTGGCCAGTTCGCACCTTTCCATCTCATTGAATCAGGTCCAAGTGACTTTGCAAACAAAGAGAATTTTGCTTGGATTGCTGTTCTGCGTTGATTAGCAGCTAATGTTTGAAATATCAATCCTTCCCCCTGTCCATTCATTCATGATATACAGACTTTTTTTTCATTTTCCTCATAATTAAATTTTTAACAGTTCTGACGAGAGGGGACGAAACCGTTGTGTGTTTTATTTTAAACTTATCATGGCCTGAATTATTTAATTTTTAAATTCTAAAAAAAAAAAAAATGTTAATATTAGTTTGCCTTTTCATCATATGTTCATGTATATGTGCATGGACTGCGCTAGATTTTGATAAATGACAAGTTAACGTACGTGGAAATGTGGTGAATGGGTGACCAATGTAAGAATTTAATGCTGTCCGTTGATTGTTAATGTTGGAAATACAATCTCCCAAAGGATATATGAATTCATAAACAACATTATTTTTACACAGGTTATTTTGAAAAAAATGAAAAAAAAAAAAAAAGTCATACATTGCAGCAAACTCCTCCCTTACTTGTCATTTTTCAAAAGACATTTGATAACAAACAAAAGAAAAATAATAAAATAAAAAAAATGAAAAAAGAAATTACCTCCTACTTATTTTATTAGACATTTGACTGTATTACCTCACGTCCATGAACTTGCTTGGCTTTCTGGCTAACCTGATGAATATTCATGAATAACTGTACCAAAATTTTAGAAAAGAACAATAAAAATTTTGCTCTTGTATATAAATACTTGTCAAAAAATACTGTCATTTGCCTTGATAAACTCCGTAATATGACGAAACAATATTAAGGACGATTTTTATTTTTAACTGAATGTGTGTTTGAAGTTATAGGGATGTTTTATTTCTAAACACGGTCAGTTCATTGTGGCCGTGTTCATAGTTAAAATTATTGAGTGTTGGTTTTTCCTTTTTTATTATTAGTGCTTCCATTATTTTTTATTATTTTTTACACGTGGATAAGGCTATTATACTTTTATTTTCTACTAGTATGCTGCGAATGGAGTTTGGTAAGATTATGTGTTTCTTTAAATGAGTCCGAATTGAACTATGGTCGGGTAGGTGTAACGTGAATTGTCTAGATAGGCATGTGGTAGTATAACCAATATAATTATTTATGAGATGGTTCGATCAGGAACACAGTTCCTTAAGGGGCATTTGATGAACACAAGAAAAATTAAATAAAAAAGCATAATCGGAGTAACTTATTAGTCGGTTTTAATGAAACTTGTATATATATATATATATATATATATATATATATGTAAGCAAATATATGGATATAGATCCGACAGTATGAAGAAAAATATACGGAAAAAACAAACAAAAATCCTAATATGCAATTATGCTGTTTTAATGTTAATATAATGTCAACGTCGGACGTTTCGGTCTAGTAGACCATCTTCAGGACATATTCATAAAACATAATTAATATTAGACTATATTCAATTCAACATGAAAAGACGATGTCCTGAAGATGGTCTACTAGACCGAAACGTCCGACGTTAACATTATATTAACATTAAAACAGCATAATTGCATATAAGGATTTTTGTTTGTTTTTCCGTATATTTTCTTCATATATATATATATATATATATATATATATATATATATATATAATTATATAATTGGTATATACGGAATGAATTCCAATAACCAACAATTAAAAACCATTTATTTTATCTTCAACATCATCACTTGATGATACACCGAGTGTGTTGAAACAAAATGGCTATTTTGTAGTGATTTTATAACATACTTATGTTATAATTTTTTTATAAATAATACTTATATATATTTATATATATATATATATATATTAGTCCATATAAACATATCTCTGCAAATCCTTCGTTTTTGACTTATTAAGTTTACGGTAGATGGTGCTGTGTTGCCATGTGGGCTAGGTTACATTTGTAAATCGTGTATATTTGTGGCTTGTCTGTCTTCAACGTTTAATGTGTGTAGCAGTGAGTTAAATGAGAAGTGTTGCTTTTAACAATGACAGGATATTCCTATCGAGATCAATCTGATATGATTTTTACATACTTCTGCACGAAAGGTAATGGACGCGAGGCTGCACGGCTGTATCAGATTACGTTTCCAGATTGAGGGCAGCTGAGTCAACACACCTTTGATGCTGTTTATTGTCGCGTTGCTGAGACAGGATCCATGGCGCCACAAACTATGGATCGAGTAAGACCGATATCCACTCGTTTGCCTGGCCAGGAAGGACACGATCCAGGTATCAGCGCTTGGCAAGTGACCCTATCATGTCGTAGTTCTCATAGTACCTCATGGTGGGTACTTCAAGAACAGCTCCTGTATCGTATATTTAATAGCGTCTACCGTAAACATTAAACTTAACTAAAAAACGAAGGATTTTCGTACATATATTTATAGGAACTAAGGTCCTTGTTTTGGTGTGAAGAACCCGCCCCAAAGGTTGTAAAATTATTTTTGATATATCCTGTATATATGAATGGATTTTTTTGTCCGACAGTTAAAATTATAATAACGCCTCATCCCAGAAATTTAAACAGAAATCTCCAGTATTTGAGGTAAAAAGAAAAAAGATGTTTTGTTTATTTTATTTTTTTTAAAGAAAATATCACATAACACTGTTCTGTCAGTATCCTTTACGATCCAATTCCTTGCGACTCCTGGCTGTTCCCAAAACCAATTATAGGAAGCATTAACTTGTTAGCAATCTCCCCAGCGGCCATAGGAATCTTCTTTTAATATCTTGACGAAAACATCGATCTCTCAATTAATGTTTTCCAATGGAATTAAATCTGTCAAATCAGCAACCTGAAACTTTACACTTCAGATCATTGATTCAAACTTCCGGTTACGTGATTGCTTTAAGCCACCTAAAATAGAAACGAGTGAGTGATATGATTTTTTTACGGTTTATCAACCTTTTGAAGTTTAATTAAAGCCAGAAAATAATTTTCAGTTGTAAGATTCTTTTTTGAGATAATAACGATTTTGCTGATACTGGTCTTACTATTTAACCCATGTCTTGGGGGGAAGGTGGATGCATACATTTCCCAATTGCATTTACGCATAATATAACCCGACTGGAATTAGAACTAAAACATTTTACAGTATTGAGGATACCATTCAACTCATTGTCGTTTTTGGCAAAGAGTTTGATATCATCTATGTAGGATAGATGATTAAACACTTTCTTTTGACTATATATATATATATATATATATATATATATATATAATATCTTCTCAAAATGTGTGTGTATGTATGTGTGTGTGATCGGGAGTTCATGCGTTTCCACAATTTTCATTCGATTTCGATGATTTTTTTTTGTTTGATCGATAATTCTTCAGTCCCGGTTTTGAGTCCAAATTGGCTGGAAAAAATTACAACCTTGAAGGTAAAAAAACAAAAAAACTGATTTTTTACACTTTGCGCACAAATCAAAGGCAAAATTTAATGTTTGTAAAAAACAGCGTGCAATCAATTTAGAGAGTTGAAATCTAACAAAAAAGATTATTAGAATTATAAAAAAAAATATATTATAAATAAAACTTATTGTATATTATTATTATGACGGTCCATGGAAGAGGTTCCTTTTTTGCAAGATTGAGGACGTAAAAAGTGCCCCTTTCAGAGCCACCTCCCCATTCAAATTGTTAACCTCCCCGCCATTTGGGAATGTGTCTCAGTTGCATCCAATTATTGTTACTAATTTTGATTTTCAGGTCGGCTGAGTTTAGATTTAAACAGCTCCAATTGAACGGCAAAAATCCCCAGTAATGGAATACCTTGTCGAAGTCGGGTTATCCTGCTGGTATATACTGGGTGTCCCTAAAGTAAAGTTTCTTCACAATTTAAAAATAATATTGCAAAAGCAAATGCACAAACAAATATGTGGAAATTGTTAAAAATGAGAGCAGTTATTAATTTTGTTAAAAACTTATTTAATCCACCTCTATTTGGCCACCATAATTTGCTTGAAGCACATCAAGATGGTACTCAATTTCTTACCATGTTCACTGTAGCCTAGCCTCATCAATGGTGGCAATGGCATCAGTCATCTTTTGCTTTAGATCAGTGATGTCTCGTATCTTTCTTCGATACACAATATCTTTAATATAATCCCCATAGAAAGAAGTCCCGAGGAGCGATATCTGATGAACGGGGTGAATATTGGTCCATCCCTTTTAATCCACTGGCCTGAAAATGTTAGGGGTTCATTTAAGAGAGCATCTTTCATCAACAGGTTACCTGAAATACACAAATACAATGTGATTACAAACTTTGATAACTACTGAGTATGTAGAAAAAATCAGATTAAGATAGCTTATCAATTACCTTTGTAATATATTAAATTGTAAATATATAAATTATATAATTATATATAATAATTGTAATATATTAAATTCTAAAGATACATTTTAGATCTGTTTATTGATATTGCTAAATAAAACTAATTGCATTTTTCCTGTCCATCTTCTAAAAATATTTTCATGGTAATTGTTTTGTTGAGCGTTAGTCTTTTGGAATGTCCGTTTTACGAATTTAAGCGCAGTGCTAGATTGGCAGCTAGGTCTCATCCCTTTGCAGTTTAAATGGCTAGATGTAACCATAGGTTCTCTGCTAACAGTTTCGTTTATAAATGAAGATACAATGCTCAGGGGTAATGTCTTTTTTAATCCCTGTTCTCATGCCGTTCGTTTATCCTGTTGACTTAAGTTTTCATTTAGTCCTTTGTTTAGAGTTTGTAGATACTTAATTTCAGTTGGAAAATTCCCAAGACATTTCAGTGAAACTTTATCTTTCCAGAGTTAGAGTTTATGACAGGAGCTTCTTCTTTTACTATGCCTCGTGTCCCTTCTTGAAGTAGGCGATCATGGATCTCCACAATATCCTGTCCTGTGTATCTCTTAATAAATTTCATCTTTTTCTATTACCCACCTCATCCTTGTTCCGCTATCCATTTACTTTTACTCAGTAAGTAGATTAAGGTTTGTTATCTTCTCTGCCTTTTGCCTTCAACATCTACTGTGAGTATCAGATTTTCCAAGCCCTCTTTCCTCACCGTCAGACCTAAAAGTATTCAACTGTCTCTACCTGAGGTTAAGTATAAGTTGCCATTTCGATTCCATTTTCTCTAAAGCTTCATGTGAGATGTTAGGTCTATGTCATTATTAGCATCCTTCTGAAGACTCACATTTTTGTTGCTTCAAAGTTACTTCACCATCTGTGAGAAGATTGTCCAGCATTCCCTGCCATCTAGGAAGACTGATATTGCATAACAGTTCAGGACTCTTTTCTTTGCAGAAGGACATTTCTGTTACTTCAAGTTTCTTCATCATCTGTGAAAATATTGTACAACATCCACTGCCATATAGGAGGACTTATATTACATAACAGTTCAGATTTCTTTTTCTTTGTAGAAACACATTTCTGTTGCTTCAAATCTTTTCTTCATCTGTGAGGAGATTGTCCAGCATTCACTGCCATATAGGAGGACTGATATTACGTAACACTTCAGGACAGTTTTCTTTTTTTTGTATGACAAAATTTGTGTTTCTTACCCTATTTAGTCGAGAATAGTACGAGGTCTTAAGATCAGTTTTTTTTTACTCAGTAAATAGGAGGATGTATGTAAGTAATTCTGTTAAAAAATATCCATTTTCAGTTTGAACTGACGCCATCTTTCGTTTGCATATGCTGTGGTTAATTTGATTAAAGTTCATATTTTTTTAATTCCAGTAAAACAAAATGGAAAATTTCGAATATATTTTAATGAAATGGTCATTTCTAAAAATAATATTTTATAGGCATAATTTAGATATCAGGAATAAAATAAAGAGTCTGCTTAAACTGGCGCCAAGAGAATATGGCTTAATAACAAGCAGTAGTTCGTACGCTAAAAAGTAAAATTATGTCCGGTGTGACTCATGTACATGATATGGCAATCTGCCAGACTTGCCTCTTTTTTATAATGTGTAACGTAATTAAACAGCAAATTACATCACTGCAAATATTATTTATACTCGGGTCGTAGCGGTATGCTGCTCAATAATATATCCGGATATATATTATCCCAAGGACAAAGAACAGGAAGATTATCAAGGCTAAAATCGATCAGTTTACTGCATAAAGCGTAAGGCAAAGTTAGTGAAAACAGTATTTATCTGTCCGTCCGACCGTTCGTTGCGCCACTTATTCAGTTACTTATTTAAACGTGATATACGATTGGGCGATCATGTCTCTTTCGATTTATGACTGACGAGGCAGAAGATTTTCCCGTTGTAGGATGTCGTTTCTTTCTGCGATAGACTGATTGCCAACCAAGGCTATAGGACCCAATCTTTCCTGCTGTTCAGCCCATAGCATGGACTGGAGAAGATATAGGTACATACATTTGCGAAGGTTATTTGCGCGTCAGTAATGCCGCGAATCCGACTGGAATTCGAACTTGACTCTTCGATTTTTCAAGAAGAAAATACAAGCAAAAATTGAATACAAATGAATGACAGCATGTATGCTGACTTCCTTGTTGTGTAGAGAAACTGTTTTTAAGATAGAGGCCGAAGAGATTCAGAATTTCCTTCTTGGTTATTTTGGCAGTTTTATTGGTTGCTTGGAAGGGAATTTGTGTCTGTTAAGTCTATGCTATCTTTTAGTTCTTTGGGAGTGTGTATGATGTGTGTAAGTGTATATATTAGTATAGATGTGTGATTACACTTATAGATGTGAGGCATCTATAAATGTATGTGTATATATTAGTATGGGTGTGTGTATGTGAGAACAATATATATATATATATATATATGTATATATGTATATATATATATATATTGATTGATTGATTAATTGATTGATTGTTATGGTGACTTTTTTCTTTTAGCAATAAAAATGTTTTTATTCCTGAACACAGAGGATGGGTTCATAGTTATGTAACTCACAACATACCCATAAATTTGATTTGATTTGTTTGCTTAACGGCATAACAACAGCCCATGGGTCATTTAATGCCGCAATTTAATTTTCTTGGGAGCTTTGAAGTAATAAAAATACGATATATGTTATTCTGTTTTTACACTTGACTAAATCGTAGATGATAGTCAGCTTTTGTGATTTGATTTCATTTGTTTGTTTAACGCCATATCAACTCCTTAGGGGTCATTTAATACCGAAATTTTATTTTCTTGGGGAGATTTGAAGTAATCAAAATTTGATATATGTTATTCTACTTGACTACATGGTAGATGATACTCAGCTTTTGTGCACATATATATTTGTGCGGACATATATTACTAGAAGCGGTGATTTTTATGTTGTATTTTTGTTGAAGCTATAAGTTGAAATACAATTCGGTTCGAGGATATTATATGAATTAATGTCAAGGAAGTGATCTTTCACGTTTGATTTTGTTTAGCGGTATATCAACTCCTATGAGTAATTTAATGCCGAAATCTAAATTTTTTGAACACAATTAAATAAATATATTTTGAACGCAGTTGTATGCTCTTGATAAACTGTATTTTTGGCCATTCTACTAGAAAATGAATTGTTGGTAATTCTAATAGAAAATGTATTCTTGGTAATTTTACTCTAAACAGATATTGTTGATAATTTTATTATAACTAAGTACTATTGGTATTTTATCTATCTATCATGGGTTGTTACTATCTATCTATCTCAGTCTGTGTCTATCTCTCTCTCTCTCTCTCTCTCTCTCTCTATATATATATATATATATATATATATACATAGAGAGAGAGAGAGAGAGAAGAGAGAAAGAGAGAGAGAGAAGAGTTCCTACTTATCTGTTTATCTATTTATCTTTCTATCCAATCTTGGTCTATTCATATCTATCTATCTATCTATCTATCTATCTATCTATCTATCTATCTATCTATCTATCTGAGTCTGTTTCTATCTATCTATCTCTCTATCTATCTATCTATCTATCTATCTATCTATCTATCTATCTATCTATCTCAGTCTGTTCGTATCTATTTATCCATTCTCATCTCAATCTCACCTCTCTCTCTCTCTCTCTATCTATCTATCTATCTATCTATCTACCCAAATACACACGTACACACACACGTACAGAAGCTGTGTATTGAGCGGCTAGTTTAATGGCGGTCTTGTTGCTGCTTCCT
This sequence comes from Acanthosepion pharaonis, assembly GCA_903632075.3. NCBI lineage: Eukaryota > Metazoa > Mollusca > Cephalopoda > Sepiida > Sepiidae > Acanthosepion > Acanthosepion pharaonis. The sequence continues at coordinate 795,237 of CAHIKZ030005470.1, read as the reverse complement.
CAGAATTGATGTCGGCGTTGAGAGTAAGTCTCCTTCGCACATTTCCACATAACCGAAGGCATCGTGGACATGGAGGTCAAGCCGCAGCGGGTGGGGTGGTATTACTCTTCGTCACAAAGAGATGAGTCAGCAAGCGGACAGTGAAGTGACATGGACGGCGAAATCACGACACAAGAATCTGTTGCTGCCATGAATCACTAATTTGGAGCCTGTGTCTTTTGTCGACATCTTGTAGAATAATCTTTGTAAACGGCTGTTTGCTGTTCAGGCAGTCCATCTGCCGATGTTCATGTGACGGACACGAAGATGGAAGGCGTCTGATTAATTGAATGCAAAAGATTTTTCCTTCCTTATTATCAAATAATAGATTAGATTAACCTGGTATCTATCTCAAGCAAGACATCTATCTATCTATCTATCTATCTATCTATCTATCTATCTATCTATCTAATCTCGGTTTGTCCATATGCATTTAATGTCGGTCTGTTCATATCTATCTATCTATCTATCTATCTATCTATCTATCTATCTATCTATCTATCTATCAGTTATATACCGTACCTATAAACACTAATGGGTATGTCCCACTCATAAAATACGTTGGACACTATTGTAAGTGTGAGTAATATGCTTTCTAAGTAGTCCCGCAGTCTAGCAGTGGTTTACCTACTTCACGTCGCTGGCGAGTATTGTATTTTGTTGATGTTATAAAGATTACCATTTTACTAGGTTACAACACTATCCAACCTCGGTTTGTACATATGCATTTAATCTCGGTATCTATCTATCTATCTATCTATCTATCTATCTATCTATCTATCTATCTATCTATTGCTGTTTTTATCTGTTTGTCTATTTATCTTTGTCAGTTTCTATCTATCTATCTATCTATCTATCTATCTATCTATCTATCTATCTATCTATCTCTCTATCTATTGCTGTTTTTATCTGTTTGTCTATTTATCTTTGTCAGTTTCTATCTATCTATCTATCTATCTATCCATCTATCTATCTATTGCTGTTTTTATCTGTTTGTCTATTTATCTTTGTCAGTTTCTATCTATCTATCTATCTATCTATTGCTGTTTTTATCTGTTTGTCTATTTATCTTTGTCAGTTTCTATCTATCTATCTATCTATCTATCTATCTATCTATCTATAATGGTATTTCAAAAAGTTCTAAGCCTCACCCAGAAAGAGTTAGAGATAACCCCCCCGGACATCAATCCACTTGATCCAATATTGCTTAAGTATTCCATCCCATCACGGAATATGGTACCGTTCTGCTCCTCCATAAACTCTTCCGCAGCACATATGATCAGCACATTGTTTCTAAAATGGCAACCAAACACGTGGGATTTGAGTTTAAGAAACGGAGAGGAAGTCAGATGAAGCTTAGTCCGGTGAGTAAGAGGGATGGGCTAGCAATTCAAAGCCACAGTTGGCTGCTTCAGTTACTGCAACGTGAGCAGTGTAAACAGGTACGTCATCCTGAAGCAAGACCACACCTGCCCTCGATTCTCCTCTGTGTTTAGAGATGTTTGCTTCCTTCATTGCTCTTAATTTGGATGCATAGTACTGGGTTTACTCCTGTTCTGGTAGCCTATCATGATTGTGCCTTCATAATCCCCAAAATAAAATTCCTCACATTGCTAAAAGACGTCCCCTGCTTGAAATTCTTCGGCAGTAGTGAAACAAAATTTTTTCACTGTTTGCTTTGAATCTTTTATTCAGAATCGAAGTGGTGAACCCGGGTTTCATATTGAGTTACTAATATATATATTAAACAAATTATATATATATATATATATATATATATATATATATATATATATATATATATATAAATAGATAGATAGATAGATATATATATATATATATATATATATATATATATATATATATATAGATATATATATTTACTAAAAGACATTTTTATGTTTATCGTTCTTTTTATAGATACAAGTATTTAAGTAAATGCTCTGTTTATAATAAACAGTATTAAATAACATTTACCGGCCTGAATGTCGAGAAATTTTCAGAGATATATTCGTCCTTTATTTTAATACTGTTTATTATAAACAGAGCATTTACTAAATACTTGTATCTATAAAACTTTGTCCATTCATAAAAAATATCTTTAATATAAATTGTCGGACTTTTCTTAATTTCTTAATATATATATATATATATATATATATATATATATGTATTCAACGGCCAAAATTTATTTCGTTTCTTCTTTAAAAGGGTAACGGCAGAAGCCGAATATGTCAACCTTATTTGTTACCTCCCTTTGGTAGTTTTTACTATATCATAAAATCAGTGTATGAACCAGTACCTAACAATTTTGCTATGCTTTTGAATTTTTACTATGCGGGTGGGAAGTGAAAAATTTTCCATTAGGAAGTCAGTGATGACGGTTGGTAAACCCTGGTCTAAGTGAAATCTCCTTATGATTTATACTCATAATTTCCAGGTAGTATTCATATTTTTCACTATTTTGACGATTGGCTCTTAAAAGCGAGGAGCGATAACTAGTTTGCCCTTTTTTGCTGTTATATTTTTCGATCCACCATTTTACGGTGAGATGTTTTTTTTTATTTTCCTAGCCAGTTTAATTTATATTCTTTGTATGTATTTATGTATACTTTTCATATATCATTTTTTCAAACTTTAATAAAATATAAGAGAAATATTAATGATAAACCCAAACTCCCCAATATTTCTAAAGGCAAAACCAATTCTTTATTAAAGATCTATCTATCTATCTATCTATCTATCTATCTATCTATCTATCTATCTATCTCAGTTTATTTATTTCTATCTACCTATCTATGTAAGGGGTGAGAGAAAGAAGAAAAGAAGGAGAGTGATAAAGATAGTGCGAGAGAATAAAAGAGAGGGTGAGAAAAAGGATAAAGAGTGGATTAAGAGAAGTAGAGGGGGAAAAGGTTAGTGAATGAGAGAATGAGAAGAGAGGCAAACAGAGAAGAAGAAGAAGAAGAAGAAGAAGAAGAAGAAGAAGAAGAGCGAGAGAAAGGAGAGAGCGGGAGAAGCAGCGAGAGATAGATAACGAGAGAGAGAAAGAGATAATGAATAGATAGATAGATAGATAGATAGATAGATAGATAGATAGATGACATTCCCAGAATTAAAATCCTAGATAGATAGATAGATAGATAGATAGAATCATGGGAGTGAGAAAGCCGGCGCCGATTTTATTCAGAAAACCCGGATCTTTACGCCAATGACCAATTAAAAAAAAAAGAAGAACAACAAAAAAACAAATAAAATATACAAATTTGTTCGTTTTAATTCTGTTACCTTTATGAACCTTTCATGCCTTAGTCATGCACATGACAAAACCAAAACAAAGCAAAAAACCTCGGCGTGTTTGCACCCCACACCTATAGCATTAATGTATGTATATAAGGTATGTATTCCGGTGATAGCAAAAAGCTGTCACCACCCTGAAGGGAAGTCAAAGCCACTGGAACAGTATTATTTTTATTATTATTATTATTATTATTATTGTGAACATTAATACGAATCGGACAGATCGATTCTTAAAGGAAAAAAAAATCATTCGGTAAAATTGGATCGACACCACAGAATGAGATTAGTCAATGCCGGAAAGCATTAGGACAAGTGTACGTCGGAATTGGAATGTAAGCATGTCACCTGGTTTAATGTGCCTAGTGTACTTATTAGATAGGCGGCATTGTAAAAGATCGTCGTTAAACTATACAAGTGAAGAAAACCAAATGGACTGAGAGAAAACAACCGGATATTAGGGTAAGGGATAGTCAGCTAGTTCCGTTAGATCAAGTACGACTGAATAGGGAGCCCGATCCACACTGGGCGCCCCATACTTTCGGATTTGTGACATCTTAGCAACGCTTAGCAAATCCCTATTTGGGCACTTCGACATGCAGTAATAGTTAACAAGCTAGTCATGCTAGATCAATTACAAATGAGTAGTGAGTCCGATTGCCACTGGATGCTCCATACTGTCGGCCTTGTGCCACATCTAAGGAACGCTTAGTAAATCACTATTTGGGCGGCGTGTACAAATGTTTAACAAAGCTAGTCGGGCTAGAGCAATTACAACTGAGCAGTGGGTTGGATCGCCACTGGGTGCTCCATACTGCCAGCCTTGTGCCAATCTCTATTCGGAGGGTTTGATGTGGAGTAATGGTTAACAAGCTAGATGCGCTAAATCAGTCACAACTGAACAGTGAGTTCGATGCTCCATACTGCCAACCTTGTGCCAAATTTGAGCATCGCTTAGTAAATCACTATTTGGACGGCGTTTAGTAATGGTTAACAAGCAAGTCGTGCTAGACTGACTACAACTGATTAGTGAGTCCAATTGTGACTCGATGCTCCAAACTGTCAGCCTTGTGCCAGTCATTATTTGGGGACTTCTATGTGGGGTAATGGTTAGCAAGCTGGATGCGTTAGGTCAGTCACAAATGAGTCGTGTGTTCGATCGCCACTTCTTGCTCCATACTGTCGGCCTTGTGTCACATTAAAGCAACGCTTAGTAAATCACTATTTAGACGGCGTATAGTAATGGTCGCGCTAGATTGATTACAACTGAATAGTGAGTTCGATCCTCACTGGGTGCTCCATAATGTCGGCCTTGTACCAATCACTATTTGGGCATTTCGATGTGGTGTAATGGTTAGCAATCTAGTCTCACTAGCTCAAATACAGCTGAATAGTAAGTTTGATCCTGACTGGGCGCTCCATGCTGTCAACCTTGTGCCTCATCTAAGCTACGCGTAGTAAATCGCTAATTTGTAAAATCTAGCGATTAAAGCACGTTTATATGATTGGAAGCGGATCCTAGTGAGGAGTTTATAAATTTATTAGGGCAACAAACTTGGAAAAAATCTAATATATAAAGTTTAGCATTTGTCTGTGTGTTCGACTCGGAACATTTGAAATGAATTATAATCATATCAAGTAAACGGAATCACAATAATCAATTAATGAATTAATAAAGTAATTAATAATAATTAAAAAAAAGTTACCAGACAAAACTATAAAATAGCCCCAAAACTGCTTTTGGGTTCACAAATCTACTCATTAGCCCTTAGAATAACTTGAAGCAGAACCTTTACCACCAACCCTATAATCTTTACTAGCAGCTTGGCCCGGCGTTGCCCGTGTTTGATTCAAAAATCGTACGACTCATACAGCAATCGCTATCACTTGACTTGAAATATTTTTGCCCTTCCTTGCCTTTAAAGGAGTGCCCTTTGCCGTGCTGATGTTGCTACATGTCTTACTTCTTGCCTATCTCACACTGCGAATTTTTTCTAAGCTCTATACTAAACATTAAATCTGTTACGAAAAAAAAGAACTAAACAAAATGAACACAAAACGATCAGCTTTAAAAAAGAACTCGTAACTGGGGAAAACCGAATAAAAAAAAGAATGTTAACAACAAATAATTTTCACCAACCCAGTTCTGTAATCAGAATCAACGTTGAGTTTAAGCAAGCGAATGAGCCAATTGGAGTAAAAATGCCATGCAGATTTAAATTTTTCCCACTTGTGACGAATACAGCTATCCATTTTTTTTTTTTTTTTGCATGCTAGCATGGTAGTTAACATTCGTGTCAGTCAGCTGTTGGCTCTCACACTGGCCATTACAAAATGGCTGCAAACTACATGAAAACTGCCGTAGAAGCATGAAAAAATCGATTATTTCCACTATCGATGGGAGTTGGGAAATGTAAAGTCGGTGTTGGCCTTCCCGCTAACTTGGAGCATGTGCATGTAAATTTTGGTGCAAATCCGTCGAAAATTGCGGCCGTGCATTCGTTACACACACACACACACACACACACACACACACACACACACACACACACACACGCCTTTTATAGATAGAGATAATAATACACTAGAACTTCCCATAATGCATCATTGACCAGCATATATATATAGTAGAGTCAATATACAGCGCACATTGCCCTGAAGCATGAAGTAGACTGTCGCCATTGGCTGTTGACCACAATGTCCATTTTTAAATTTAAACGCAATATTCAGGCCCTGTGCGTTATGTTTTGTCTCGACTATTCTGGTCTACGGGTGGTATTATCGTCAGGTCAATTGTATTAGTCTAATGGTCATTGGTAACGGTTATGTTTCAAATTATTCTAGGGGATATTGAGTAGAAATAATAAATTTGAAATATAATAATAATCGTTAGGATAATACAATAGACTTTCTACTCTTAATGCAATATTAACCAGCATATATAAATAGTCGATCCAAGATAAACACACAAGGCCTGAAGATTTCATTTCCGCATAAAACAGACTGTCGCTGTTGGGTGTTGATCTCAATGTCCACTTTAAACACAATATTCAGGTCATGTGTGTCATGTTTTGTCTGGACTATTCTGGTCAATGGGGTATTATCAGTAGGTCAGTTGTATCATTCTAGTGGTTATTATTAACGATTATGTTTCAAATTATTCTATCGGTCATTGCTTAAACATATTTGTGGATCCGAATGCATTTTTTACTTATTATTTATTATCAATGAAGTTACTATTTATTGTTGATTGCTATTATTACAATTACTTAGGTTTATTTGTGCATTCTTTGTTTATTATTTAATTAATTTGTTTACTTATTGATTTATTTTTATTTAGCTATTTTTTATTTTATTTATTCATTTTAGTTAGCTTTCGATTTTTAAGTATCGTAGTAAAAATGTGTTTTCGTGTCTGTATTTTGAGATGAGTCTAATTGTTTATTTAGTAGTTTGTTTTGGTCTGGAAAGTTAATTATGGTTATTTTCTCCTCCAAACAGAGTTTAGAGTTTTGGGATTTACTGTTGTAGGTTGATGCGCTTTTCTTTATTTTCCATATTTTTAGTGTGTTTTGGTGTTTGTTTTTAATTTCTAACATATGTGTTCTGTTCTATTCGCGTATTTACTATTTGTAAATATTATATTTTATATTATATTTTATATTCTTTGTTTCCCGGTTCCTTCAGTTATATATATATTTTCTTCGTTATCTGTTGATTTTAATGTGGCTTGGTATATTACATTGTTCTGCAAGCAGTTGGTCATTCATTGTTTGCTCTGCAGTTACATGTGGGTTTAATTTATGCGGTTTGTTAGTTTTTTTTCATGTTGTTTTTTTTTATTATTATTTGTGTCATGTTCTCGGTGCAACGGCGGCTGATTTTTGTTGGATATCTTGCGGAGAGTGCTTGATGCTGGAGGCAGTGTTTTTGTATGAGTTTACTGAATATTTTTCCTACGTTTGGAGATATATTCATGGAGATATGAACATATTACTAGATGATCAGCAGTCCTTGGCTTTTACCAAAATTAGGAGATAAATACAAGCTTTTTGCGTGTAATTTTTTCCCAAAAAAGTCGGCGAGTGTATCATTGCAGAAGAGGAGAATAGAAGTGAATGTTAACTCGTGATGAACTTAATACAAGATTGGTTGGAGAATTGTTAAAGTCAGCGGAGACTGAAGAAGAAGCCAACCTGTGAAATCATGGTCGATATTTCCGAGCTGTAAACCGAGAGAGAACGGAAAGGTTATAAAACCTATTTTTAATCTCCGTGTCACTCTTATCATACTGACACTTACCCAAGGGAACCGTGTCTTTCGAACGAAGAAGAGAGAAAGAGAGAGATGACATATATATATATATATATATATATATATTGATATATCACGCATCTCTCTGGACATATATTCTATATCTAGATTTATGTTCACGGGGTTAATTCAGTCCGTCTGTGGCAACCTGATAATGAAATAAGCATTTATTTAAAACAGCTAATATTTATTTTTCAACAGAATCACTTTACACTTAATCCAACACTTATATAAGAATGCGCGTCGTTAATGAAATAGCTTGATAGTTCTTCTTCTATGTTTCCGTTTCAATCAATTCACCTCCCCCAAAGCAAGTTTATAGGGCCAATGATACACAAGGGGATACTGGGAATGAAAGAGAATGCAAAGGCTTTAGAAGGAAGTGGAAACACAATCCAAAACAGGAAGCAAGAGATAAACATATATTCCTGTCCAAAAGACCAGGGAGGAGTGAGAACCGGGCGATGGGCGCACCTATCTACTCCTATTGAAGGAAGAAAAAAAAAAGAACATATAAATAGTAAATAAAACACTGGATTTTACAGACACCAGAAATTCAATTCTAAGCAGGAAACCAGCGATAGACCTCTACTCCTGTTCAAAGGACCGGGAAAGTGTGTAAACCGGACAATAGACTTATATACCGTATCCTTTCAAGACGTAGGCTATTATGGCTCTCCACACCTTCCTATTCTTCGCAAGTGTTTCTCTCCTTCTTATTCCTCCCAGTCCCTGTTATGCAATCCATTTACAGAAGCTTATTAAATAGGTTATAATGCTGTTTCTCTTGTCTCTTCAGGACATGAGCGATCATGGCTCTCCTCAACTTTCTATCATTTGTAGCTCAAAGCAATATTTCCGTCCTTAAAATTCGTACAAATCCTTGTTTTGGCATCTATTTACACAAGCTCGTTCTTTACATTACTCACTGTTTTCTCCTGACCTTCAAGATGTTGGCAATCATGGCTCTCCTCAACTTTCTATCATTCACAGCACTAATTAATGTATTTTCTCCTTACTATCTCTCTCGCTACCTGTTCTTCCATCCATTTACACAAAGTAGGTTACTCGATTTTCCCTCTGCTTCTCTTGCCTACAGCATATCCTATTCGTATGAAATTCTCAAAGCCTTCTTTCCTCACTATCTGTCACAGAAAAGTCAACTATCTCTTCTTGATTCTAAGAATAAGTTTCCTTTTTGTTTCAATATTCCTCAAAACTTCGTCGTTGCTCGCATGTTCAGTCCATGGTATTCTCAGTATCCTTCTGTAGAATCACATTCCTGTTGCTCTTTTCCATCTTTGATGAGCTTTTCTAGCACTCACTGCCATATAGGAGGACCGATATTATATAAGAGTTCAACACCCTTTTCTTTGTTTTTAATGAAATTTTCCTTTTTCTCAATACTTTGCTTAGCTTTTGGAAGGCATCTTTCTCTATTACAATGAGCCTTTGGATTTCGGTGTCACATTCCCGTCCACTGATAAAAGACTTCTCAGTTATTTAAAATTTAGTACTGGCTTAAGTTTGGCGTCTCCTGTTCGTAATTCATATCTTGAACTGTTCTTTTTTATGACAATCATACGTTCTGTCTTTTACAATTAGAGTTTATTCCTTTCTTTCTTGTATTATTTTCTATAGGTTTTCCCGTAATTTCCTTTCTGTGGTTGCTGTCAATATTATGTTATCTGCATGTCTTATATAAGATAAGATTGTTTCTGCTAGCAATGAATCCTGGCAGGACTTGTAATTTTCTCAGAATCGGCTCTTGTGAAAGTTGAATAAGTCTGGTGAGAAGACACCTCTTTGTCTTACGTCTCGTTCTATTTTTGTATATTTACAGAATTCATTTGCTATCCCCACGCAGGCGGTTTGCTCGGTCCCAATGTAAGTTCTCGATTATTCTACTATCTTTCCCAAAAAATATGCTCCCCAAGATGAGGGACAAATAGTTCTTTATAATGTAAATAATCAACCTGATACCTCATATCAGAAATAATATATTTAAAATCTCGTTGTGGAACCTTTATTAACAGCAAGCAATTAAAATAGAAAAACAATCCAGTGTCATTTTATGTGGAATAGAAAACTATATTCATATAACATACCTATTCTGGACAAAATGAGGGGTCGGTTTTCTGTTGTTATCAAGTGATAAACTGAACCCCCAATATTACTACGTATTAATAACTGGAAAAATATATTTAAAAACTAATACGTGATAACCTAATAAGGACATCGAATCTCATTTTAACAGAATAGGTAAACTATATTAAAAATATAATATTCTTCATTTAAAATAAAATGTATATAGAAATTCATTTTTAAGTTATTGTTAAGTAATAAAAGGTTCCCCCAACGAGTTTTAAATATATTCTTTCCAATTATGTAGTCATGTTGATGATTTACATTAAAGGACTATTTGAACTCATCTTTGTCGCCATTTTTAAAGATAGTAGAATAATCTGTCTTATATTTCTGACCGATGAAACCGCCTAGTGGGGATAGCAAATGAATTCTGTAAATATACAAAAATAGAACGAGACGTAAGACAAAGAGGTGTCTTCTCACCAGACTTATTCAACTTTCACAAGAGCCGATTCTGAGAAAATTATAAGTCCTGCCAGGATTCATTGCTAGCAGAAAAAATCTTATCAATATAAGACATGCAGATAACATAATATTGACAGCAACCACAGAAAGGAAATTACGGGAAAACCTATAGAAAATAATACAAGAAAGAAAGGAATAAACTCTAATTGTAAAAGACAGAACGTATGATTGTCATAAAAAAGAACAGTTCAAGATATGAATTACGAACAGGAGACGCCAAACTTAAGCCAGTACTAAATTTTAAATAACTGAGAAGTCTTTTATCAGTGGACGGGAATGTGACACCGAAATCCAAAGGCTCATTGTAATAGCGAAAGATGCCTTCCAAAAGCTAAGCCGTGCTATTCTATTTAGTTACAAAGGAAGCGTCTGATTAGCAAGGTTTAAATTAAATAAGTTTGTAGTTAAAAAACAGTAATTTCAGTTCGGTAAGTGTTAATACTGTTTATTATAAACAGAGCATTTACTTAAATATTTGTATCTATAAAAATAACGTATAATCAAAAATAACACATACACACACACATATATATACACACACACTTATATATATATATATATATATGTGTGTGTGTGTGTGTATTGCGTGAAATAATTATTAACAAATAAAGTGATTCACCATCGAATTATGACATAATAATTGGAAAAATATATTTAATGATCACCATTTAAGAAAGTGTCAATTTTATATGTGCCATCATTTTTGAATGCATGAATAAACAATTATTTACATAGAATAATAATAATAAAAAAAAACGAGCTAATTTCAATTTCACTTTCATAAACTGTTTCGACGAAGAAAACCTCATGTCCCAGATAATCCGACATTTGTTAGAATTGCCTTCATTTTCCAACAGATTTTGCCCTGGGCGAAAAACACTTTCATTTTTTTCAGTCACGATTGGTCTTTCTATATCATCGCATCAATTTATTCCTTGCACATAGAAAGAGAGAAAAGATTGAAGCGCTCTGAAATAATTATTGCATAGTCTGCACTAAATATTTTCCAAATGTATTTCAAATTGTCATAAATGCTCTTTTCCAGTGCCAGACACGAATCTATGACATCGAGAACGAAACGTGAACATCTGATAAAAAATCACGATAAAAAAAGCAAGGAATTATTTTTTTCTTTTCAAAGATTTCAAATGGGAGTCATCAAATACATTTACAGCTAGTTTACACTTAGCAACTTATATGTCGAACGACTGTCAGATTTACAACCAACTGTAAAATGTCTTCAGAACGTAATCGATCAAAGCCCTCCACATCTTCCCCGTCCCTTGTCACTCTAAATAACTTTTGTCTTTTTGTTATTTCTCCCCAACCCTTTTTTGTCATCCAAGTCCATCCAGTATGTTTCCTCTGTACCTCTTTCCTTCTATCTGTCCTGTGAGTATCAGATTTTCCAAGCCCTCTTTCCTCATCACGTGCCCGAAATTTCAGTTACAACTTTCAGGTGTTAACAATAATTTCCCTTTTTGTTTCCATTTTCTCCAAAACCTCAACGTTGCTCATATGTTCGCCTCATGGTATCCTCAGCATCTTTCTGTAGAACCGATTTTCTTTTGCTTCTAGTCTCTTCTCCATCTTTGAGGAGAATGTCCATCATTCACTTCCATACAGGAGTACAGATACTAAATAACATTCAGTACTCTTTTCTTTATTTCTAACGAAATTTTTTTTAAACTTTTCATCCCAAGCTAGGCGGGAGTGCCACTAACACGTAAGGGGTTACAGAAAGTGGGAGTAAGAGTAAAGAGGTTTGAAAAAGGATAGAATGAAGAGAAGGACAGGGAAAAGATCAAGGCATTTGAAGATGTCGATTGACATTGCATTTAAATAGTTGAAGGTTATAGCTATCAGCGAAGCAAGTAAGAGGAAGGGAATTCCACAGACGTGAAGTGCGAGACATGAAGCTACTGGAGTAGAAGAGACGGCTGCATTGAACCGTTTCGACAGTGAAAGGGTGGGGCTGAGATGCCGACCTAGTAGCACGTTTAAATTCAGGCAGTTTGGGAACTAGAGAAAATAGCTCGTCGGAGCAGTTACCATGAAAGAATTTGTAGAAAAGACAGAGGGAGGCGACGGCACGTCTGTGAGAGAGCGACTGTAAAGGAGGTAGCAGATCAGGGCCAAGCACATTGCATATTCATCTCTGGATTTTGTCGATGACCCTAAGACGAACTGACCATATATGACAGCAATATTCCATGCAAGGACGAATGATTGATTTATAAATTTGAAGGATGGACTCGGGCGAGAAAAAACTTTCTGGCGCGACAGACAGAACCAACTTTCCTTGCGGTAGATGAAGCTATTGATTCAATGTAATTGTTCCATCTCCGGCAAGCGGACAGTGTGGGGCCAAGCAGCTACAAAGAGGGTCTGTCGTAGAGTTGAGAATCAGACATTCTAATGGGTGGCATGGAGGGTTTTCTGTGGTGGGTAAAGGAGAGCAGTTTTGTTTTTGAGGCATTAAAGTTAACCAGCCATTTCCTGCCCCAGTAAACAACTAAATGAAAAACAAAAAAGATATGTTTCTTTATCTTAATACTCTGCTTAGCTTTTGGAAAGCATCTTTGGCTCACCCAATACACCTTCAGATTGTAGTGTCATACTTTCTGTCCTCTGTTAAAACACTTCCTAGATATTTAAATGTCTGTACTTATCTGACCGCTATTTCAGGTACACTACGCATGTCATGGGTTTGTGTCAACCAGCTTCAATTAATTTAATGCTATTTTTACACAGCTTGTAGCATTTTTAATTCTAAATGTTTATACAAGAATAGTGAGGAAAGCGGCCTTGGAAAATTTGATACTTACAGGGCAGATGGAAGGCGAAAGTGATAGAGGAAAACAATGTATAACCTACTTAGTGAGCTTGAGTAAATGGATGACGGAAATGGATTTAGGAGAAATATCAAAAAGACAAAATTTATTATGAACTAAAAAGGATAAAAAATAATGGAGAAACATGATCGCCAACGTCTTGAGGGTACGCAACGCGTAAAAAAGAAGACAACATCTCAATTAGCGACCAGCTCGTTTAACAACCAAGTCGTTAGAACGGAACCCAGTCGTTAAATGAGGTTTGGCTGCAATTGTAAAATACTGTTAATATAAAACTGATACCCAAGGAAAGATGGAGTGTATAGCGACGGAAGCTTTGTAATTGAGAATAAAAAAAATGCATAGAACAATAAGATGAGAAATTAACAAAATATATAACTTATACAACTCTTGACCAAGAACGCAATTTATTTTCAAAGATTTCTAATAGGATTTGTCAGAGACGAGTTACGCTTACAGACAGTCCTCACTTAGCGACTTATATCTTTAAAGACTCTCGGACTTACGACCAACTATAAAATGTCATCTAAAAATAAAAAATAAAAAAAAATAAATTCCAACCCGTCCGTATTGTACGTTGTACGAAATCTTTGATTTTGATTGTCTTCTCTTTCTTTAAAATAAATCAAAATAAATAAAATGAACGGAAAAAAATGGAAAAATAAACAACTGTTACAAATCGTCAAGAGAGCAAGGACATTTTTTTACAAAGATTTCTAATGGGATTCGTCAAATGCGAGAGGCCTTTACAGTTAGTACTTTCTTAACGACTTTTACTTTTAACAACTCTCGAACATACGGCCATCTGCAAAATGTGACATAAAACAACATTTTTAAAAATAATTGAAACATTCCAACCAGTTGTTAGTGTACGTTGTACAAAATTTTGATTGTCTTCTCTTTCTTTAAAATGAATCTAAATAATAAATAAAACGATTAAATAAAATAAAACATAAATAAAATTTTACTTACACTGTATTTACGGTATGCAAGCACAGGATATCAAGGTGATTTTCAAATTTTTTTATCACGTCTACTGCTCAATACACTACTGTACTGTATAAATATTTATAACGTTACAAATGGTATAAAAATGACACTGATGCTATATGAATCAGGTTGACATAAACTTATTACTTGCTTAGCGTGCCTGATTGGTTTGGTTTGTTTTGTTTTAAGGCATATCATCACCTCAATGGGTTATTTAATGCCGAGAAAATTTTTTATTACTGCTAATATTTTTTTCTAAAAATGTATTGCTGGTAATATTTTTTTCCTTCAAAAATGTATTGCTGGAAATACTTTTTTCCTTCAAAAATGTATTGTTGGTAATATATTTTTTCTTAAAAACTGTATTGCTGGTAATATTTTTTCCTTCAAAAATGTATCTCTGCTAATATTTTTTTCTTCAAAAATGTGTTGCTGGTAATATTTTTTCTTTCAAAAATATATTGCTGGTAATATTTTTTCTTCAAAAATATATTGCTGGTAATATATTTTTTCTTCAAAAATCTATTGCTGGTAATATTTTTTTCCTTCAAAAATGTATTGCTGAAAATATTTTTCTCCAAAAATTAATTGCTGGCAATATTTTTTCCTTCAAAAACGGAATGCTGGTAATATTTTTCCCTTCAAAAATGTATTGCTGGTAATATTTTTTCTTCAAAAATGTACAGTATACTGTTAAGTACCCTACTGTATAAAAATTTAGAAATAAATAAGAAATGTTTCAAATACTGCCAAAATGACATGAAATCTCTCTTAGGTTAATTAACAGAAACCAATTTCACGCGTAGCATTCCTAAAATACCGGCCAACTTCACAATTAACAACCAGTTTGTTTGAATAAATCCGGTCGTAAAGTGAGGAGTGGCTATTTTTCTAAAATGCGATTGATAGAAAATTTACGATGCCGAAGCGTTCTAATAAAACATGAAAAAGAAAAAAAAAAACGAAGAAATTCTCTCGAATGCTCCAGTACAATATGTAGAATACGTTCTCAAAAAGATAAACGAGTAATCTATAACATCCATTGGGGGAAAAACAGATTGTATGCGGATAGAGAGAAGAATGTGGGAATTACCCTCAATTGGTCTCAACGGTAAGTGGTGTTGATTCAGGACTATAAAAGCTCGGTTATAAACTTCCACTTTTTTTTTAACTTTTTCATTTTAGATTTTTTTTTCAGCTGTTTACACAGTAGTATTATTTTTTTTTGTTGTTTAATCACTTATTAGTTTTATGAAAAAAACACTAATATATCTCCGTATTGAAATTTATTACATTTCCTTTCACCTCTACAAATAATGACTACCCGTTATTTACGTGTGCAAGATGATCGTTGCCACTGCTTTTAGTTAAGCTAGAAACAGTGACTGTACAAGGATGTGTTTTACCACCGGGTACTTTTAAGCTGTAAAGGGAGACGACGGTAAAAGAACTAGGATACATACCGGGATTTATTGTCGGAGTATCTGATGTTAACAAGAAAAGAAACTGAAAGAATTATTCGACAAAATAGCAAAGAAAAGCAAGAAAAAAGGACTATTACCTATGAGAAGACAGACTGTATCCTCCCTTGGAAGAGATGGAGCCGAATTGCGTATTGTGCGCGTCAAGATCAATCAGGTACAGAAAGTTATATCTCTGGTCAGTGTTGTAAGAGACAATGAAAAAGGTGCCACCGAAATCTGAAAGTACATAGGAAAAGAAACATATGCCTTCAAGAAATTATGCAAAGATGCAAGAAAATGTACTTAAGGCAAAAAAAAGAGAAAATAATGCAAAACAGTTGAACAATATCTCATCTCTTATACAGCAGTGCGTTATGGACAATCTTTTTACAGGTGAAGAAGGGATAGAGAATAATGATTTTAAAGGCTTCTTTTTTGTATTAGATATGGCATTTTTAATTTCTGTGAAAGAAGTATTTGCCCATTTGGTCATTGCTAGCTGCTGTCACATTCAAAGTGTTCCTTTAGTGGAGCTACGCACTTTAAGTTTCTTTTGCACTATATATTGCATTTTAATTTCCGTAAAGAAGTGTTTGCCTTAGTAGAGCTATGCACTTTAGTGCATAGTGCCATTGCTGGAAACATTATTGGAACACGTTACCCGTAATACTTTTCAGTAATGGAGTCACGTGTAGCTGGTTACCAACATTGTCAGAAAACCTTTGTACTTTCTGGGCATTTTTCAATTAGGAAGATTACGGGGGTGGAGGATATGTTTGGGGACTAATGTAGCTGGACCAGTTTTGCAATGTATTTCAAAGCCAGGAAATTGCGAACTCCTAACGCCTCATAATCCTTTCAGCTCTTCGAGATAAACATTGGCATCTGTATTTTGGGATGACCACTTCTTTCGCCATCATGCCCTTCTTCCTAGTCTTCTCAGACCGAAATACGATTTCTTCGTAGCATGCTCATCGCAAGGAATTTAAAAAAAGGTTAACATTTCACTAGACTAAATTTATTGCTAATCCGCCGCTTTAGATTCCTTTCACTCATTTTCTGTCATCATTATAGCATGATCAAGTACAACTTCCCCTACTGCTTGGCAAAGTACGACTTATCTAGTCTGCGCCTCAAGAGGATGTTTCTTCGATCCTTAAGATCAAAACCTAATCAAACATCTTCCTTAAATTAACAAGCTTAAACTAACATAACATCTATCTATCTATCTATCTATCTATCTATCTATCTATCTATCAGGTGTAACATTATAATTCCAATATTGGCATGGTGGAAGCAGGGTTTGCCCAATTAGTACATATGTTTTTGGAGATTCTTTTACAACATTTTTCAATTTTGGAAATGGCCAATTCGCAGATGTCAAATAAGGTGGTTGGTGTATGTTCACAGAATTCTATTTTTTTTTTACAATGATGTTCACCCTATACAAGGCCAAAGAGCAACTTGAGGTAGGGCGTTACAGAGTAAATGCCACAGTTTATGAGTATATGTGTGGAAGACAACGGTTGACACTAGAATTGATAAGGTTAAGATTATAGAGATTGGGGAGTCAGGTACTTAGTACAGCAGTAGAAAGTACCAACTTTTAGCAATAGATCGTATAAATGAGTTATACTTCACTTCTTTGTGTTTTTAGCTGCCCTCTGTTTGAAAACGTCCGGATATTTTGGACAGTTCGAATCTCCCGTGTCTCTCAAAAATACATGAATTCTTTTTAGCACGTCATTCGGGCCAAACTTTCACTGACAATTATAACAACCTTCACACAAAATCTTTTCCAGATAGCTTTCACTCATTTTTCACACACAGTATTACATGATACACGTATAACTTCCTCTACTGCTCGGCAACGAACGAATCATCAGGTCTGTACGTCAAGAAAGCGGAAGTCAGAACATATCAAAAAAAGACGTGATGTGGGTATAAATGTTTGCATGATACATTACCACAGCGACACGCTACGGGCATTCTTGGAACGAAAACCTCATGTCTGGTAATTATCCGAATGAATGGAAAGAAACTAACTGCATGTGTCTATAGATATAAAAAATGTTAGTACACTTCCAAAGTTTGATTTTCTTTAATTAAAAACCTGGGCATCGACTGATAACCCTGCTTGTTCACTTGTAAATTTCGAAGATTTATTCAACATTTTGTTTCACAAGACATAATAAAGTAGGCTTATCGATATTGTCTCTTGTTTCGTTAAATTTATTTTTATCTATTTATTTTTTTTTTACTGGAGTGTTGAAAATGATACGAACGGCACAGGCATTGCGTTTATGTAATAAATGCAATATTCTTGATTATGTTCACCAGTACGTCTCGTGGACAAAGTTAAGATTTGAAATTATTAGTAAAAAAGTGTATGTGTGTGAGTGTGAGTAAGTGAGTCAGAGAGAGAGAGAGAGAGAGAGAGAGAGAGCAATTCTCTTGAGCCTGCTGATGCTGGTCCTGACACCAATTAAGGCCTCGCTGGAATCAAAGAAAAATTATAAACTTTTGCGATGGAAATTTTTCCATTCCCTCATCGCAAAACAAATGCAAAAAAAAAAAAAAATAACTTTCAATAAATCAAATTTTGTCTTTCGTTTTTTACGAAAATAAATTTAATTTTTTTTGTGTTTGTTTGTTGGCTTATAGTTATCTGTTGCAGATAGAAAGGAATATAGAAGAGAATATATATATATATATATATATATATATATATATATATATATATATATATATATATGCGTTTGTGTCTGTGTGAAAAGTCAGAGTATGTAAGTGAATTGTCTAGTGGTTGACCCACTGAAGCACTTGGCGTCCGAGGCCAAGGAAAGACCAGAATTTAAATAAAAAAGTAACAGATGAACGAGAAAGCAAAAAGGGGAACGAGAAAGAAGAAGAAATATCCTAAAGAAGGACAAGAAGAAGAAGAAGAAGAAGAAGAAGAAGAAAAGAAGGAGAAAAAAAAAAGAATGAAAATGTAAATGAAAAAGAAGAAAAAAAAAGAGGAAGGAGAATGAGAAGAAATTGAAAAAGAATGAAAAAAAGAAGAATTTGAATGAAGAAGATATATCAGAAAAACGAAGAAGAAAAAGAAAAAGGAAAAAGGAGAAGTAGAATCATTTAGTGAAAAATCTGCACATGACATATGTGCCGTGTCCTTTCATGACGTGCGCGATCACGACTCTCCACAATTTCCTTTGTAGCTCTAATTAAATTTTCTCTTTTTGCGATCTTTCCTAAACTATTCCCTTTACAACATCGATATAAGTAGGTTATGTCCTATTTTCCTCTATTCTCTTGCCGTTACATACTCTGTGGGTGTCACATTTTTTCCCTTATTATGTGTTCTTGAAATTTCAACTGTGTCTGATGTTACGTATAAGTCCTTGTTTCAGTTTTCTCTAATACTTCCTTGTTGCTCAGCATTTTTCTGTAGAATAATATTTCTGTTGCTTCAAGTAGTTTCTTTATCTTTGAGGAGATTGTCCAGCATTCAATATTATATAGGGTGACTGATATAACTTAGTAAGTCCGCACACTTTTCTTTATTTCTAACGAAATTTTCCTGTTTCTTCATAGTTTGCTTAGCTTTTGGAAGGCATCTTGCGTTATTAAATTGCATCTTCACATTTCGGTGTTGCGTTTTCCGTTCGCCGTTAAAGACGCTTGATTTTGGAATTCTGTGTTCAAATAATAAGCTGTTCCTCTATCTGAATAGAATACATTCCCTCTTCTTACCATTGATGTTTAAGTCACTGTTTTGCTTTCCTTCCTTACGTTCTTTTCTATTCCCTGTAGTTTCTCTGTCAGACAGAACATTATGTCTGATTATACAACAGTGGTGAAAAACCGGAGTTCACATTCCTTTGGACGTGTCTTCTCGGGAAGCATTATAAAAACGTGCCACGTCTACTGGATGTCAGTTATCAGTTATCACCTGTTAATTCATCTGTTATAGTGGAACACACCTATTCTATAGTTAATAGACTCTCCCACCTATAATAAGTAGGAGCAGTAATAGTAACGAGGGCTCAGTGGGTGGGTCAGTCAGTCAGTCGATGTCGGACGACCGTTAGTCGAATACTAAAGTATCAGCGACCACAATTAGATTTCTTTGCGTCATTACCTATTATATCAAGTTCCTAACGTTTTGTACGTCGAACCTATTTTAGGACCGACTTAGTACAAATACAAGCCTCCACTGTGAAACCACTCTACAACATCATCTCTCCAAGTTAACCAGGTATTGAACTCACAACTCTTCGTGGCCTGTCATTGGATATGTCTTTATCCACTGTGCCGTGTGTCCTTAAGGATACGTGGAACTAGAACAGTCTACCCCAGCGAGCGAAATAAAGAGTTCATTTTAACATTCCAATCACCTGAAGAAGGCCGGAGCGTACAACGGCTGATACTTTGTGATAAATATGGCAACAAAGATTGGCTAGTTGGCGTTATTCTTATTTTATATGCCGAGTCCATTCAAAACCTACGCGATCATGACTCTCCTCAATTTCCGGTCCTTTGTATCTCTTAATAAATGTTGTCGTTTTTGCCATCTCTTCCAAAACCTGCTCTGTCATCGATTCACTTAAGCTCGCCAGGTACTTTGTGCGTTGCTTCCGTCTGCCTCTCTTATCTTCAGTCTGTCTCGTGAGTATCAAATTTTCCAAGTCTTCTTTTCTCGTTATGTGCTCCAGAAATTTGAATTCTCTTCCAGATGTTAAGTGAGACTTTCTTTTCTCTCACTATTGTCTCTAGAAGTTCGTAGAACATGTTTTATCCAACGGTAGCCGAGATTCTGAGAATAACAGGGTATTCTCGGCATCTCAGCTACAACGTCAAAAAGGATCATTCGAATTCTGATGAATAGAGCGTGCAGCAGTATCAGGCCAGAGATAGGACAAGAACAGTGCGGGTTCGTTAAAGATATCGGAACAAGGAACGCTATATTCGTGCTCAGAATATTATCAGAAAGAAGAAGACGAATGCTTATCGTTTTTTTAGACAGGGAATAGGAATGAATGAAAGAAGGTAGTAGAAGAATGAATGAATGAAGGAAGGAAGGAAGGAAGGAAGGAAGGAAGGAAGGGAGGGCATGGAATTGTGAAATAAATCTCACAGTTTATCATTTGGGAGTTTATATACGGGAATATATGTTGAAAATAGAATGCGCATATATAAAAATGAAGGAAAGAAAAAAGAAGTTTTTTAAAGAATGTCATCTTTTAAATATAATATATATTACAGCCGAGAATATTACATTAACCTGTCTGCCATTATGCATATAAAACATTGCGAAGTATAGTGAAACCTTAACAGACACAAATATATATATTATCATCCACAGACAGACTGTTTCGCTGTATCACAGCTCATCAGTGTAGCTAGACATCCGGTTCGGCTAGGATCGAAACCCGACTGAATTGGCGTCAGTCGGGATTCTACCACTAATCCGTTGGTGCACGGTAGGGATGGAGGTGAATTTAAGTGTATTTATTTTTAGATAAACACACAGTGACTGAGAGAACTCAATTCGATTTACCGAAGATATATATATATATATATATTACTTAAACTTTATAAACCTGAATATTCATGTATTCTTATTGAAGAAAAATATGCGACTTCCGACATGATTCTGAAATATTCAGGCCGCAAATAAATACATATTCTGTTTAATAAATAAAAGAAGCGTCAACACAAATATGGGTATACACTGTGAAAGAAAAACCTTTCATGTAAAATACCTGTTGGATTAATGAAAAAAAAATCCATCAATTGCTTTTGTTCACGTTAAAATACGGAACTGGGGTGATATGAATGTTTCGAGAGTCGTGCGAAGGCACGATTCAAATTTGCTTGATCATCGAGGTACTGTGTAACTTAGTCGGTATACGCACGTCGGATCGGACGAAGGTTTCTCAATAAGATTTCTCGAATATTCAGGCCGAGAGACTAAAATAGATAAATATAGCGGTTAATAAATAAACAGAAAAGGGTGTAACGTAACGTGTCTTCTCATCGGGCTTATTAAACCTATACAGTTCTGAGAGAACTGGAAATCTTACCGGAAGTCATCACTAGTGGCCACAATCTTAACAGCGTAAAATATGCAGATGACACAGTGCTGATAGCAGACACGGTAAGGAAACAACAAAACCTATAGAAATTAGCGAAGGAGAACGAGAAGAAAGGACTAAGTATAAAATACAAGAAGACAGAATCCATGGTTATCAGCAAAAAGGTGAGCCCAAAATGCAATTTACAAGTCGGGGGACACTAAAATCAAACAGGTAAGAAATTTAACAGTGGACGGAAGTTGTGACAACGAGATTCGAAGACGTACTGGAATGGCCAATGACACATTCCAAAAGATAACCAGATTATTACGACACAGAAACGGTTTCTTTGGAAACAAAGAAAAAGTACTGAACTGTTAAGTAATATCTGTCCTCCTTTACGGCAGCGAATGCTAGACAATCGCCTCAAAGATGAAGAAGAGACTCGAAGCAACAGAAATGGGGTTTTACAGAAGGATGGGCTGAACGACGAGGTTTTGTAGAGAATGAAAACAAAGGGGAAACTTATATTTTCCATCAATAAGAGGTAGCTGAAATTTCTGGGGCACGTAATGAGGAAACAGGGGTTGGAAAATCTGATACTCACAGGACGGATAGAGGGAAAGCAGGACAGGGGAAAGCAACGGGTGCCATTCTTAATGAGCTTGAGCAAGTGAATGGCAGAACAGGGTTTGGGAGAGATAACGAAAAGGCAAAACTTATTGAGAGCAACAACCGATAGGATGTGAAGACACAGCACATAAAGGAGTAGTATTTTAGGAGAGTTTAACTGAACAATGTTCGCTTTAAGTCATTTCTCTAATAAAGCTGTTTTATATTAGCCTGTTATGGGATCTTACCCATTAATAATAATGGACTATTCCATACTTAATAAATACTGCGCCTCAGGAGTACAATCGTTCACCTCTGAACTGACTCATTTCTCTTCCTAATAAGAGAAACAAGCTACGCCGAAGGGCGGAGTTTTCGGGGAGGTAAAAGCCTGAACCCGTTTATACGGGTTCTTACCCATAATAATGGCTCCCCAATACCCACGTATTCCATACACCCTTGGGGGGGTGACTGAAATACTGTCGTTCCTCTGAACTGGACTGGCTACCTTCAGAGGTTCGTTCCTACCTCCCAGCCTAATGAAGAACCTTTCCGCCGACTGAATATTGCCAAACCGGTTCCCCCTAAGCCGGCCCCCGTTTAAACCCGTTTATACGGGTTCAATGGGGGGGTGACTGAATATTGCCAGTCGTTCACCTCCTGAAGATTCCCTGATTCCCCGTTTATACGGGTTCCCATTTTGCCCGTTAAAAAAAAGGCCTTGTGCCACATGGCTGAATATTGCCAAATGTTCACCTCCTGAAGATTCCCTTTCGGGGAGTAAACCGGCCCCTGAACCCGTTTAAATTCAACGGGCACTTTGTCCACGGGCCATCACGTTAAATAACCGGCTTTGCCCCCTAGTGTTGACTGAATATCGCCAGTCGTTCAACTCTCGACCGGCTGATCAGTTGAACTCTCTGCCTTCGGGCGGGGAGGAACCCGAAGGAGGCTACGCCGAAGGGCGGATTCTCTTTCGGGGAGGTAAACCGACCCTGAACCCGTTTATACGGGTTCAATGGGCATATTTTTTGCCCGGGCCCACGGGCTCGCAGATCCCACGTTAAACCGGCCTTGTGCTACATGATGTCCCCGTGGGGGGGGGTGACTAAATATCGTCAGTAGTTCAAGTCGAGTCAGTTGTTCAAGTCGAGTCAAGAGTCGAGTCAGAGGCAGTCCGAAACAGAGTCGCGGTCAGACCATTACTGCAAGACATTGGAATAGTGATACTGGTCGAGACTACATAGTTCTCTCTACTAAACCTGATTGTTCGTACTAACAATTTCTACTTTTATGTATATATTCCTGTTTGTAATATATCTGTGTTATTCCATACCTGTGTTCGAGTTCTTCTTTATTGGTTCTACCTTGGACTATTACCGTGGTACAAGGAACCGGACCATAACATAACCTCTCCTGTATTCTATCTTCATCCAGTTAATTCTCTCCCAGTTTTTACAGGCGGATAATCCCAATGTAAATTCTCAGTCGTTCCACACTTTCTGGCAAAACCCAAAACATGCCTGTGCCGACTAATGACGATAGTTAATGACAAAGGAAATGAAAGTCATCTTTCAGAGGTCCTCCTCTCTGAGCTTCCTGTCCGTGTCACTGATCTCATGGAAACTGGAAAATATAGGAAGACATAATAATTTGATAATTTAAGGTTATTTTGTCTTCAGCGAATTTGTACTGTTCCTAAGAATCTTTTATACTTTTATATATCCTACACTTTTATACGCCATCATGGTGACTGAGACAATAATCGGCTGTTTAAATCGCTTTTGTTAAGAAAATAAAAAAAAATAGTTTTAAAAATGGATCAGCTGTAAGACGAATTCGAAAAAATGTATTTTGACGTAAAGAATTGAATATTCTCGCCTCAAAAAATCTCGCTTCTACTTCACAAGTCTTTCAAATCGGAAAAAGGAAGGATAAAAGGCGAGTGAACGAATACGCCTTACAAAATGATTGGGAAGGAGATAGTGTGTGATAATTTTGTGCTGCAATTTTACAGAAATTCAAGAACAATGGCGGTGATATTACACCCACCAAAATAAAGGAAAGCTTATCTTGGATCGACATTCGAGCAAAACATGTCTGCAAGAAAATATTCTCTTGAAACAAACAGGATAGGATTGCACTCTCTCACACACGTTTCTAAGCCTGTAAGTACTAGTGTTAGAAAAGTAAACATACGGATAGTTACTAACCAAACAAGTTTATTACTACGCAAAGTGAATAAGTTCGTAATATGTTTCATATGTTAGACATTGTGCATATGTTAGTAAGACTATCAGGCTGCATTTACATGTAGACGTCACCGCGATTGATACTCTTGTTCCATCAGTGCACGAGTCTATAAATACTCCTCTGAAATAACGTCGTATCCAACATTGAACGCATTCTCTTAACGACCGGCTACTAGTCTTCTAGAGCAGTTAAACAATCGATGTTACAGACACCTCAACACGAATATCTGCGATTTATACTGCTGCCATGCTGAGCGAACCTTAATTATAGTTTCGGAGATAGATAGATAGATAGATAGATAGATAGATAGATAGATAGATAGATAGATAGAGAGAGAGAGAGAGAGAAGAGAGAGGAGAGAGAGAGAGGAGAGAGAGAGAGAGAATAATCTGGAATAAACGAGAGTTTGAACACCGCCATTACACTCGAAGCCTCGGCGACAGTGTCTTGTGATTTCGTGCTAGAACAAAGATAAACGAAGTTTTCTGTCCATTCAATTTCAGGCACAAGTCTTTGGTCAAAGCCATGGTATTGTTTTCAGGCCCTATCTAATAGGGGAATCGCTTCCGCCGGCCGATTGCATCAAGAATTCACCTCCTTCTCAAATTGACCATGGTGATATTCGAAACAGGTATCATGGTTGGAATGCAAAATCTTTAACCACTCGACCATCAACCACGCTTGTAACTTTTGCAGCAAACAGCATCGCAGATGTAGAACAACTACCAGGGTAAATGTCGTTATAGATTCACGACAAGTTGGAAAGTTAACTGAAAAAAGGATAATTTCCTTGACATGGAAGAATCCATCGTCCCCTTGACTGTCAAATGAACAGAACCAAAACCATTGAACTAAAACAGATTCATTTTCAGCAATACCAGCACAATAGATTGAACTCAAAAGAGACAAAAGATAAGCACTGCATTAATCAACTAAGCAATATATCACCAAAGCATTCCAAGAAAACTATTAAGCCAGAATGAAAGACACCAGCCGATGCCTCGGTGATACAATCGTGAATATAACAAACAAGATGAGAATGCTGGTCCAAATAGTAAAGCATACAATAATGATAATTCCTCATTTCAAGAATTCAGACTAAGAATGATCAAATCAAACCTAGATGAGAATGCTGGTCCAAATAATAAAGAATATAATAATAATTCCTCATCTGAAGAATTCAGATTAAAAATGATCAAATCAAACCAAGATGAGAATGCTGGTCCAAATAGTAAAGCATATAATAATAATTCCTCATCTGAAGAATTCAGATTAAAAATGATCAAATCAAACCAAGATGAGAATGCTGGTCCAAATAGTAAAGAATATGATAATAATTCCTAATCTGAAGAATTCAGATTAAAAATGATCAAATCAAACCAAGATGAGAATGCTGGTCCAAATAGTAAAGCATATAATAATAATTCCTCATCTGAAGAATTCAGACTAAGAATGATCAAATCAAACCAAGATGAGATTGCTGGTCCAAATAATAAAGCATATAATAATAATTCCTCATCTGAAGAATTCAAACTAAAAATGATCAAATCGGTAATAGCCGAAATGTTGTGAATATAACAACCAAGTTGAGAATGCTGGTCCGAATAGCAAAGATTATAATAATAATTCCTTATCTCAAGAATTCTGACATTTTCCTTTTAATTTTGATTATAAAATTTATTCTTGATTTCTGTGAATTACTCCGTTCTAGAATTACGTAATAAATCCATTTTTCATCGGCAATGGAAAACATTTTTTTCGACGAACAATAAGAGAGTAGTTTCAGGTTTTACCGAAATTTCTCTTCCTAAATTCTCGCTGAAACCATTTTTGTTCTGTCATAAAATTTCTTAAGGCTGAACATCACTGGAAGATTTCCCCATATACTGTACAAGAGCAGAAACTGCAGACTTTTGTATTAAACTGATATATACAAAGTCTCTCACCCTCCGAGACGTCGTGTTTGTGAAAAGTTTCTAGCGCACGTCTCATCGGATTTATACAAGCCAATTTAGTTAGAAGCTTCCTTATTTCCACTCTGTAATTTTCAAAAGAACGACAACAGCTAGAATCTACATTAAAGCTGGTTTTTCAACCAGGATGTAAAGAGGTCTTCATCTTTGAATGACCCGGAAGGTTTAGTTTTGGGTAAAGGAAGTCGAGCCTGTTATTATTCGCAGGTTGTAAGAAAAACAGCCGGTTTAATTGTTCAGCGAGCAGGTGACTGCTACCAATGCAGCCAAGACTAGAGCACAGTTACATGCATTCCTTTGAATCGGTAAAAGAGATTTCTAGCCACGTGCTTCGTGTATTTGACCCATTTACCTATCTATTCTTCATTTTTCACACAACGTTTCGACTGATGTTTAATTCCGCCATCCTCACGTTAACATTAGCCAATATATACTCACTTTTTTTCGCCGTTTTGCATGCAACGTTTCAATCGATAGATTTCTTCTGGCTTTTCCTGTTGTCTGAAGTGCCAAGAAAAAAATATCCTATTAGGATTCTTCTTGTCCCTCCGTTTTTTAATAACTTTTTTATCACATTCATTACGCTCTGCCATTATCTCAGATAAATAATAGACCTTTCCCTTTTGACTGCGAGGAAAGATAAAAAAAAAAAATCTATCTATATTTCTGAGATGAGGTATTATGTACACTATTTACATTATTCGGACTATTGTCCTCATGTCGCCACATGTATTACAACGTTTCGACCGTTCTACACTGCTTTAATCGGGTATTGAACTCACACTCTTTCTTTGAGTCCTGTCACTGGATCAAACCAACGCCTTTATCAACTGTGCCATGTGTCCTTGGTTAAGACAGTGGAGAACTTTGAGAGGGGAATTAACAGGAGATAACTGATAACTGACATCCATTAGACATGGCACGTGGAACTAGAACAGTCCAACCCAGTGAGCGAAATAAAGGGTTCAGTTCGATATTCCAACCACTTGTAGAAGGCCGGAGCGTACAACGGCCGAAACGTTGTGATAAATATGGCGACAAAGATGAGGACAATAGTCCGAATAATGTGAATAGTGCTGAAAAAAGATATATCAGAGACTGTTTGGTTTTAGTTAGAAAAAGAAAGATGACGTAATAAGAAGAAAGAAAGAAAGAAAGAAAGAAAGAAAAAAACTTTTTTTGATAGTGTTGTAACCTAGGAAACGTTAGTGAATAGAATAATCAAATGAAGGTTGATAATGAACGATAATACTTAGGACAAGAACAACACATATAAGATTCACCAGCGGAGCGTAGAAGTAGCAAGTGCTAGAAGTGAGTTAAGTGAATTCCACAATGAATCTCCAACTGCAGGATATCTAGCAACCTCCCCACGCGGTCAGATGTGACACACTGCTGAATTTAATGTGAGAGGAATAATGAGAGATATAAGGAGACAAGTCCATGATAAAAAGAAGAAATGACCACAATATCTTACACGTGTTCACATACACACACGTACACGTATATATATATATATATATATATAGAGAGAGAGAGAGAGAGGGTGTTTCAAAAAATTTGATATCATTTCGCAATCTTTGTTAGATCTCCTTCAAATGACTTCAAATTTTAATAGCATCTTTATGTTTAATGTTTGTTTTATGTTTTTATGTCTTTATGTTTTTGTGTTTTTTTTTATTTGTATTTTTATGTTCTTTAATCTTTAATCTTTTTTCTTTACAGGTATAAAAATGCTATTTACTAGAAGAGAAAAAGGCGTTTTGTGTGTTGGAGTTTGCTCGAACACAGTCAAACAAGACTGTGCAGCGTGCATTTATGAGAGAGTTCTCTAGAAAGTCACCAATAGGAATGCAGATTTGGAGATGGCATAAAAAGTTCAAAGAGGAAGGCTGTCTGTGCAGAGCAAAAGGATCCGGAAGACCACAAACTTCACATTTGTGAAATCGTTCACATAATCCACATGCTTTTGAATTTCTCATTCAGATTTGCAAGAATAAATCTTATGATCTTCAACATTAATACTTTTTAATTTCATTTGCCTTAATCATGTACTTTCTGTGATATTTACATCTTAAATGATATAAAAAATTTTGAAACACCCTATATATATATATATATATATTTTTCATATCTACACAGATCAAAACGTAACCAAAGAGAATTTCAGATTTTTTATCACTTTAAATGTGGATACTCGTATTTGAGTAGACGCTTCGTTTTTATATTAAACAGAACATTTATTTATTTTCACATATTGGCCTAAATGTTCGGTAAAGCTTATTAAAGAAAAATCTGGGCTCTTCGATAGGAATCAAACCTGCTTTCTTCAGCGAAGCCAATTACATGTTTTCAAGCAGAAATTTCTCGTATACATATATATATATATATATATATATATATATATATATATATATATATATATATATAAATAGCCTGACGATTCGCATATAAAGCATGAAACAGACTATGCCTATATATATATATATATATATATATTATATATATATATATATATATATATATATATATATATATATATATATATATATATATATATGTGTGTGTGTTTTAGTTAAACCTAGAGAGCCAGACAAACCTACCTACCAAGGTTTCACCTAAGCGGATCGTTAGTTTTGCTTACTCGTATCGGGGTTTTTTTTTTTGGACTTTGGACTTTCATGCTAGACGATTATTTTCGGCTGACGTACATGTTCTTGGTTCTTTCTTTTTTTTTTATACCTTTTTTCCCTTTGGTATTGGTTTGATTATTCGCAAATCAAGACACCGAAGGTTTTCCGTACGAGTATAATTTCTTATACTTAGAAGTTTATATATATGAAAGAGATGCCACTTTAGTACGTTATTGTCATGTGGCAATTGTGCTTTCCTGTTAAATGTCTATGGTTTGTATTCCGTGTATGCTTTCTCCTCGGCTGTTTGTTAACCCCTGATAGAAAGTGGATCAGGGGTCTTGTATTAAGTGATATTTAGTATTAAAGAACCCTTATATATCATTATGATTTCTTCCTCTCTCTAACTATGACATTTACTCACTCTGTTTCCATCAACCTGTTGAAGTCAACAGTCGAATGAGAAATTGGGCAGAGAGATAAAACACTGACCCCAGAAATAGAGTCGAGGGATATTGAAAAATAGTATCTCACACACGTGCAGAATCACGTGATCAAATATGAAAAGGTGAGCGGGGAAAAATCTTGCTAAAGTCATTTGGACAGCTAAGCTTGAGCGATCAAAACCTTTTCCTATGTTATCGTCACCCAAAGGGGATTGCATAATGAAGCCTTGTGCTAACTCATAAACACTATGCCGCTTATGGACATATATTTGACAGACCAAATAGTCCTAAACCAAATGCAATGGTGACTTACTGAACGTGTCAATCACCCAAGACTAATGCATGAGTGATTCATCAAATTATTGAATTGGAGAAAGCAACGACCGACATGGCCCCAGATCTTCCTAATTGAAAGAGGATTGAATTGTTGAATATGTGAGAAGGGAGCGACCATCACTTGCGATCAAAATTTGCAACAGTGAATAAAAAAGAGTAACAGATTATAAAAGATATTCCTGCAATACGAATGCAGACCAACGATACATACATACATATATATATATATATATATATATATATATATATATATATATATATATATATATATATATATATATATATAATTTTAATTATAAGTGACGAAAATCCTCGACACCTTCTATATTATATATAAACTTAATACTGCCCGTGTAAATTTTAATTTCATTTTCGTTTCACCTTTTGAAAGTGATGACTGAAGATCCAGGGAATATTAAAAGAAAGTCTCTGGTTAAATAAACTATTACAATGGAGCCTTAAAGTGGTCTGTTTTTCTTTTTTTCTTTATATATATATATATATATATATATATATATATATATATATATATATAGAGAGAGAGAGAGAGAGAGAGGGGGGGACAAAAATTGTTTTATTTCAAATAATGTACTAAATGTTGCTTTTAATTTACATATCACATACACTACACAGATCTTTCCACTCAGACATGTTTCCTATATTGTCCTGTTATATAATTAAATCTTACTAAATTTTATTCTAGCGTTTGTTGTTCGTTACTATTGGTAATTTTTCCTTATCCATGCATTTGACCCTGCAAGAGAACCTACCACTAAGAGAGTGGAAACCTTAGCCACATCTTTTGGCATCAAGCCATTTTTTTTTACCATTTTTCTTTTTATATTTTGTGTTCTGGCAATCGGTTCGTAACCGTGTTGTTACAAGGTTTCTATCGTTACAATGTTTCTATTGTTACAATGTTTCTTTTGGTTTATCTCGTAACCTACTTAGAATTTTGAACTGAAACACTTTATTCAACATAGAGATTCTGACTTTGTGTTCCATGTTTAGAAGGTATCTCGTATCAATCAATTCCTTTTCGTCTATTCGCCCTTATGTTTTTTTTTCCTACGGGAAGGGGGAATATGAATTTTCTGCACAAGTTCGCTGTCAGTTGTTATTAAAATCCTAGAATCGTTTATTGCAGAAAAGTCGTATGTTCGCGGTCATTGCAAGAAACAGAGAAGCGACACCAGATCAAATAAAATGGAATTTTTTTTTCAGAGGAAATGTCGAGGTCGTGGCCGAAGGACAATGACGTTTGCTTTCTCCATCCACGATTCCCAGGTATGAGGCACCACCACGTGTTTTATGGTTAGCAAGCGTGCCTCACTAGAAAAATTAGTGAGTTCGATTCTCACTCGGTGTTTCGAACTCTTTCCCATATTTTCGGCCTTATGCCGCATCTAATCTATGCTTAGAAAATCCCCATGAGTTCTTGGTTCGAATTTCATCATGTTGCCGTTGTACGCAAAATTTGGATACGAGGTTGGCTAAAAAGTTTATTCGATTTATTAGGCAAAATTTTTACATAATATGCGAACGAACATTATTGTCCTTGGTTGGGAAAAATGTCGGCGTAGTTGCAGTCTATACTACAAATAGGTTAAGTGTGTGTTGAACAATCACAAACGTGCCTCAGCAAGAGTCAGCAGCAGGGATTGGATAGCCGCCACAGTAGACCGGTACGTACGTAAAGGAGTAGTTGTCCATTATTAACTGAGAGTTCATGCATATATACGCTTGTTTTTTGAAATCATTTCACTCCAAGCAAGGCGGGAATGTCACTAGTGCGCAGGGGGTTACAGGGAGTGAAGGTTAGAGAAAAGACTGAGGATAGGATTGAGGAAAGGACAAAAGATGAACAGGATCCAAGAAGACAAATGGCGACTTACGTTGCATTTGAGATGTGAAATCAATTATATTTCTCTAATCACAGTAAAAAAGGAAGAGTTAGGTTCGGTTTGAACAACCGCCACAAAGGAAGACTTAGGTATGGTTGGTATTAGCGTCAAAAAGGAAGACTTAGGTTCGGTTTTAATTAGCGACATAAAGGAAGAGTTAGGTTCGGTTTTAATTAGCGACATAAAGGAAGAGTTAGGTTCGGTTTTAATTAGCGACATAAAGGAAGAGTTAGGTTCGGTTTTAATTAGCGACATAAAGGAAGAGTTAGGTTCGGTTTGAATCAACGTCAATAGGTCTGGTTGGTATTAGCGTCAAAAAAGAAGACTTAGGTCCGGTTTGAATTAGCGTCAAAAAAGAAGGCTTAAGTCCGGATTGAACAACCGTCAAAACGGAAGACTTAGGTTCAGCTTTAATTAGCATCAAAAAGAAAGAGTTAGGTTACCTCTGCATGATAGTCAAAAAGGAAGACTTAGGTCCGGTTTGAATTAGTATAAAAATGGAACATTGAGTTTCGGGCTGAATCACTGTCAAAAAGGAAGGGTTAGGTCCGGTTTGAAACAGTCAAAAAGGAAGGGTTAGGTCCGGTTTGATTAAGCCTCAAAAAGGAAGAGTCAGGTTCGGTTTGAACCACCGCCACCAAGGGTAGACATAAATCCGTTTTGAATCAGCGTCAGATAGGAAGATTAAGGTTCGGCTTGCACCACCGTCAAAAAGGAAGACTTGAGTTCAGTTTTAATTAGTGTCAAAAAGGAAGAGTTTGGTCATGTTTGAATCACTGCCACAAAGGAAGATTTAGGTCTGGTTGGTATTAGCGTCAAAACGGAAGACTTAGTTTCGGTTTTAATTAGCATCAAAGAAGAAGAGTTAGGTTTTGTTTGATTCACTGTCAAAAAGGGAGACTTAGGTTCGTTTTTAATTAGTGGCAAAAAGGACAGTTACTTTCGGTTTAAATCACCGTCAAAAAGGAAGCCTTAGGTCTGGTTGGTATTAGCGTCAAGAAAGAAGACTTAGGTTCGGTTTGAATTAGCGTCAAAAAGAAGACATAGGTCCGATTTTATTTAGCGTCAAAAAGGAAGAGTTAGGTTCGGTTTGAACCACCACCACAAAGAAAGACTTAGGTCCGGTTTGAATTAGCATCAGAAAGGAAGATTGAGTTTCGGTTTGAACCACTGTCAAACAGGAAGTGTTAGGTCTGGAAATCTTAAGTCCGTTTTCAATTAGCGTCAAAAAAGGAAGAGTTAGGTCCGGTTTGAACCACCTTCAAAAAGGAAGACTTAAGTCAGGTTTGAATTAGCGTCAAAAGGGGAGTGTTAAGTCCGGTTTTAATCACTGTCAAAATGAAGAGTTAGTTCCGGTTTGAACCACCGTCACAAAGAAAACATAGGTCCGGTTTGAACTAGCGTCAAAAAGGAAGTCTTAGGTCCGGTTTGAATTAGCCTCAAAAAGGAAGAGTTAGGCTGGGCTTGAACCACCGCCACAAAGGAAGGCTTCGGTTTGTATTAGTGTCAAAAAGGAAGATTTAGGTCCGGTTTGAATTAGCCTCAAAATGGAAGGGTTAGGTTCGGTTTGAAACATCGTCACAAAGGAAGACTTAGGTTCATTTTGAATTAGCGTCAAAAGGGTAAAAATGCTCAGTTTGCACGATAAACAAATAGCCAACTATAGGAACAATTTACACGACCACCAAATATAGGCATATATCCGGTTTATGCTGATGACAGATAAGATAAGTGTTTAAAATGAAGTAGATATTGGTTGTGATCCTACCCAATTACACTAGTATCTACCCGGAAGGTGTCCTTTTTTTTTTTTTCGTTTTTGTAAACGGTGCCGACAACGCAGAAACATATTGCGAGAAAATCGTATTCATTGATCTTTTAATTGACACATCTCAATTTTCCGACAAATAAAAGCTTGGCACTTCGACGTAGTGTAATAGTTAAGTAAGCTGGTCTCACTAGATCAATTAGTTTGGTTTGGTTTATTTTCTTTTACGGCATAGCAACTTTGGTGGGTTGCTGACAAGACTTTTACGGTAGGTTCGTATGAATAGAATTTGTGTAATTTTTTTTTTTAAATGTATTGTAGGTAATATTTTTTCAAAAATATGTTGCAGGTATTTTTAGTATAAAAATCTACTTTTACGCTTTCATCGTGTTTTGACCCCAGTTTAGGGGGTAGCCATTTGCCCATAGTTGTAATCTTGCACAATCAACAAGGTGTGACAACTTGTTTCTCCTTACAAGAAAGTAGATTAATAATAGCAAATTATTTGTTCTTTTTTTTTTTTTTTTGACAATATCTGTCATGTCTCCAATTTTATTATAAAAATGTATTGATTGTCATTTTTCTGTAAAAATATATGGTTGACCATTTTGCTATAAAAATGTATGGTTGGCCATGTTGCTATAAAAATGTATGGTTGGCCATGTTGCTATAAAAATCTATGGTTGGCCATTTTGCTATAAAATGTATTGCTCATCATTTTGCTATAAAAATGTATTACTGTAAGTGTTATTAGCAAAATGTATTTTTATACTTTCATAGTGTTTTTATTTGTTTTCGCGGAGGTGACTATTTGCCTATAGCTGGGGCCTTAACAGGTACTACCACCCGGGTCAGGGTGGACATGGGAACAGCGACAATTAAAAGGTGATTCCACACCCCTCAAAACTACTCGATGCAGCCGGATATAGTTTCTCGTCATACCCAGGACGAGATCAATTAGTGAAGATCGAAATCACTACTCACTATAATTAGCCTTGTGTCAAACTAAACAAAGCTTAATAAAAGAAAGAATCGTGAACTAAACACAATGTTATTGCAAGAAAAAAATCGTAAACGATGGAACGAGCAAGTGGCGTATTTCTCAGTATATTTTTAATTTAAAGACCATTCATTAATGCCATTTTTTTTCTTTTATTACACCCGACCCTGTCGCCTCTGCCTAACACTTGGACAGTCGATTAAGTATGAAGAGTAGCAGACGATACAATTTTGGAGGGAAAAAAGAACAACGAATTTGTAAAAGAATTAACTGAAAGAGAAAAAAAATGAAAATGTCTGCTTAATTGTTGTAAATCATCTCAGTATGGGGGTATCGCTATTTTATTTTTTACACCCCCCCATCACAAAAAAATGAAGAAAAAAGTGAAAATTAATCGTAAATATCCGTGAATCTACGAACAAGTTACGGCTGGCAATTGAAAAAAATGAGAATTGATATTCGATGAAAAAGACATTAAACTAAAGAAAAATCGATTTAATAAAAACAAAAAAATACTCCCCCCCCAAAAAAGAAGAATTTTTTGAAAAATAACTATTAATTATTCCATTCAGATCAATGGTCTTACCAATGTTTTTTTTTTAATTACATATGCTGAAAAATATATTTTCTGACCATCTTTGGCATTATCTGAAATGCTGATTTTTTTTGTTTTTTTTACGAACACTGGGAATGTAAGCGAGCACAGGCTCGATTTCTTTATTGTCTGTGGGTTACAACTAGTCCTTGGCGCGTTTAGCGTTGCCATCTCCAAGGTTTGATTTCAGAATCATTCTCCTATACTGACTGCCACGGTAGGCTAGAGAACGGCGTCTGCCATGCTATTTAACACAGAGTTAGGCAAAGAAAAGATGGACACGTGCTTTTCCCGCAGAGGCTATTGTCCGGCGGAAGTTAAGGCAACGGACGAGGTCGAATTTTGAATGCGGTCCGCGGACTTCAATTTCATCACCGATAGCCGTTACGCTATTGGCGCATTCCGATATTGCGATTAGATGATCTTATTTTCTGGAAATTATAAACTTATTTTCTAGAAATTATGATGTTATTATTCTAGAAAAAAATTATTATCTTATTTCTTATAAACTATAATTGTATTCTAGAAATCATAATCTTCTTTTCTAGGAATTATAATCATATTCTAGAAATTATAAGCCTGCGTATCTAGAAAGTATCTTATTCAAGTAATAATCTTATTATTCCAGAAATTATAATCTTATTTTCTAGAAGTTATAATATTCTTATTCTAGAAATCCTAATCATATTTTCTAGAACTAATAATCTTATTATATTATAAATTATCTTATTTTCTCGAAATTATGATCTTATTATCCAATAAATAATCTTGTTATTCTAGTAATTATAATATTATTCTAGTATTGCAATCTTATTATTCTAGAAAGTATTAGCTTATTTTCTAGATTTATATTCTTATTATTCTAGAAATTATAAGCTTATTTTCTGAAAATTATAGTCTTATCATTAATAATCTAAATTTTATAAAAAATTTTTTTTAAATTATAATCTAAATTTTTTAAAATTGTAATATTATTCTGGTAATTATAATCGTATTTTTGTAGCAATTATAATTTTATGATTCTAGTAATTAG
This sequence comes from Acanthosepion pharaonis, assembly GCA_903632075.3. Classification (NCBI taxonomy): domain Eukaryota; kingdom Metazoa; phylum Mollusca; class Cephalopoda; order Sepiida; family Sepiidae; genus Acanthosepion; species Acanthosepion pharaonis. Next base: position 759,036 of record CAHIKZ030005470.1, on the reverse strand, counting down.
AATCTTATTCTAGAAATTAGAATCATATTTTTTCTAGAAATTAGAATATGATTATTCTAGCAATAATTTGTAATATATCTAGAAATTATAATCTTATTTTAGTAATAATTATATTGTTCTAGTAATTATAATCTTATTGTTATAGTAATTATCTTATTATTCCATAAATTATAATCTTATTCTATTAATCATAATCTTATTATTCTAGAAATCAATGTTAGTTTCCTAGAAATTATATTATTCTAAAAATTATAATCTTTTTTCTAGAAATTATAATCCTCTTTTTCTAGAAATTATAATCTTCTTTTTCTAGAAATTATAATCTTACAATTCTATCAATTAACTATTCTAATTATCACATTATTTATCTTGTGGCTATAATCTTATTCGTCTAGAAATTAGTCAAACTGCTTCTTAATGAACACGTTTCACTCAAATATCGATATGACCTTTTCAGTAATGCCTGGAATTCTGTGATTATGTACTATTAACTTTGTATGAATTATTCGGACGAGTATCTTCATTTTGCTGTTCTTATCAAAGTTTACGGTCTGTTTGATCTCTGGCTTTCTACAAAGATATGTTGTATATGAGAACGTCAAGATAGGTGTAAAAAATTCTTTATTTCCTCTAACTTAAGCGGGCTTCTGGTATAAAGTTAAGCAGGGTTAGAGACTAGATTGGAGGAGACATCATCAACATCAGTGTTATGAGAGGGTGTGTTCATGGGATCACTACGCAGCTCAGCATCTTCCAGTTCCCTGAAAGTAGCTAGGTTGAAAACCGTGGATGTATTTATTCTTGAATAGAGTCTCTTGCGCAATGTAGACCTGGCTGAAACCATCCCTCTCCGAGTCAAACTACAACCAACCGGCGTCTTCCATCTTGAAGGTTCGCCTTGGTCATGGACATGTAGTTGTTGATTCCATCGGTAGCTTGATAGATATATTTGTTTTTTTTTTTTTTTTTTTTTGGCTTATCAAACTTTTGTGGGTTATTTTAAAGCAGAATCATATTTTTGTTTAAAAAAAATAATTCTTTTCACAAGCAATAACGGCTTCTTTTGAATAACAAAATTTCTTCATAATCTGTAACTCTTACTCTGTAACCTTGTGCTTCAAGTGGCCTTTTTAACATCAATTTAAAAAGAAAACAAAATGAATAAAGAGTTTTAATTGTCTGTGAAAAGATTCCTGATATGTTACGTGATATCTGTCCTCCTGTATGGTAGCGAATGCTGGACAATCTTTTCAAAGATAAAGAGATTTGAAGCAACAGAAATGTGGTTCTACAGAAAGATACTGAGGATACCATGGACCGAACACATGAAGAACGACGAGGTTTTTTCTAGAGAATGGAAACAAAAAGGAAACTTAGAATTAACATCCGGAAGTGGCAGTTGAAATTTCTGGGCAACGTAATGAGGAAAGAGGGCTTGAAGAATCTGATACTCAAAAGACGGTTTCACAGAAAGAAGAGCAGAGGATAGAAGCGTGAAACACATTGATGAACTTGAGCAGAACATGGTCTGAGGGACATAGCAAAAAGACAAAACTTATTAAGTGCCATACGGGACAGGAAGTTGTAGAGAACCTTGATCGCCTACGCCCTGAAGGCACAAGGGACATAAAGAAGAAGTATATTTGAGACTAGGTATTTTTGACGGGATATATTTTAATGAATAACACAAAGGAAATAAGAAAATCATCTATTTGGAATCATCGATTTTTCTTGGTAGGTCATTTTGCACAATGAATATATTCGTCCGCCTGGCTATAAATGCAAATAATAAATTGATATGGAATCGTTTTCGCCGTTATCACTTATATTAATTAGTATCTCCTTATATGTACAATTTCCTTTTTAAGAGGAGATTATGGCTCTCCACAACTTCCTGTCTCTTGTAGCTCTAAGCAATACCATCCATTCATGCATTCATGATGTTAGTTGGTTACGTAGATATTTCTTTCTGCTCCTTCTGCTTCGAATATATCCTGTGAGTGTTTAATTCTCCAAACCTGTTTTCTCATTAAGTGTCCGAGAAATTTCAACAGCTTCTTTCTGATTTTAAGTATCAGTGTCCTTTTAGTCCCAGTCACCTTTAAAACTTCCTCATTGTTGGCATGTTCAGTCCATGTTATTCTCAGAAACCGTGTGACAGTCGATTTTTGTTCGCTGATCAGGATATCACTCCGTCATATGTTTCCTTTTTGCGAACACTTGATCTTGGGCCAAGAACACATTCATTTAGGATTCGACTTGAGCCGGCGCCAATACTATTAATCATATATGAAACAGCTCGGGTTTGCGTTGACGCCTGATTTGATGCCAAGAAATCAATCCTCTCACCATGAAGGATGCCCTGCCGTAGAGCAGGTTTTAGCAAGCTGGTCTTGAGGAACATTAATAATAAATAATCTTTACTGTTACGCACAACACTTGCAGCTTTGTACCAGTCAAGGGTATCACGATTAAGTATCAACATGCTAAACTCCAGGAAAATGACTCGTTGTGCCGTCTCGTGTTATGGTTCTCAGCTGAGATGAAGTGGAATGACTATATTATTAGGTCAGCTGCTAAGAAAGGAGTTTTATTGTTTCATACCAGACAATTCTTCTCTCCAGAATCTGTTATACATATCTATAAGTCTACCATTCGTCTATGCTTAGAATATTGCTGCCATATATGGTCCGGTACTCCTGCTATTTACCTTGAGCTCCTTGATAAGCTCCAAAGATGAATCAGCAATATTATTGGTCCTGATCTGGCAGCTCGGTTTCACTCACTTGCCCACCGCCATAAGGTTGTCTCCCTGTACCTTTTCTATAAATACTTTCATGGTAATTGTTTGGATGAGCTCTTGTAAATAGATTTGTACTCATATTGTAAATACTCACTGGGGATAGTTTTTAAATTGTTGTTTTATTCCCCACCCCCACAGTCTATGAATTGTAAATATTGAGACTAGTTAGTATTTTCATAGAGACAAAGAGGTATTATGGTGGTTGTAGTAAGAAAGGTACGAATGAATGTGTTGTTTTGGTGAAAGGAATATTGTTTCGTACGATTGGGTCAGTGCTTGCGGCTAGCTAAGTTATAGTTAAGACAGAAGAAGACCGTCCTTTCCCCAACTCCCCTTTTCGGCCTTGTGCCACATTTCTGTAGAAAACAGAATAAATATCGCTCTTCGCTATTGGGGTATATATGCTCAATGGCCCCTTTTTAATTTTGTCCCCTTTTTTCTTTGGTTTAATTCCACATTCCCTCCCTCGTTAGGTGGTCAGTGATGTCAGTTTTCTGATGGATGCGGGGCGCATTTCGTTTCGAGTGTGTTTTTCGCATTTGCTGTTTTGTCTGAATGAGTGTGTGTTTGAGTGAGTGATTGGGATGAATAAATGTTTCTATATTATTATAGTCCCGCATTGATTTCATCCAGTTAACTGATGTTTCTGGCATATTTAAGGATTGGAGAGTGAGTATCATTAAAATTATTTTGTTTAGTTTCTTGTAAATAGATTTGTATCCATATTGAAAATACTCACTGGGAATAGTTTTTAAATTGTTGTTTTATTCCCCTCCCCACCACAGATAATGAATTGTACATATGGGGTTTAGTTAGGACTTTCAAAGAGACAATGAGGTATTATGGTGGATGTAGTAAGAAAGATAATTAAGAATGCGTTGTTTTGGTGTAAGGAATATTGTGATATGTTTGGGTCAGTATTTGTGGCTAGCTAAGTTTAACGTTAAGACAGAAGAAGACCGTCCTTGTCCCCATTTTTGCCTTGTGCCACATTTTGTACCATTGTGCAAATAAACATCGCTCCTACCTATGGGAACTAGTTAAGATTTTCAAAGAGACATGAGGTATTATGGTGGCTGTAGTAAGAATGGTAAGTAAGAATGTGTTGTTTTGGTGTAAGGAATATTGTGATATGTTTGGTTCAGTATTTGTGGCTAGCTAAGTTTAACGTTAAGACAGAAGAAGACCGTCTTTTTCCCTCATTCCCCCATTTTGGCCTTGTGCCACATTTTGTAAATAAATCACAAATAAATATCACTCTTCCCTACTGTACGTAGATTTTTTTTTAAATAAACTAGACTGGCGTCGAGATCTCATCAATTGTAAATTGAGTTGGCTAGATGTAGCCGTAAATTCTATGCTAATAGTTTCTTTTCTCGCTTGTGGATTTCCCTTTCGGCTCCATGCTTTCCAACCAACTTTAATCTGCAAAAATTTAAATGCAATGTCAATCGCTATCTACTTTTTTCTCTTCCCGCTCACTAGTGATATTTCTCTTTCTAGTTCTTCCACGCCGAGTAATCCCTTGGTCTTAGTAGCTTTACTGCCTTGCTTGGGGTGAAATCGATTAAAAAAGCATAATGTCGATTAGTGAGGAGAAGATATATATTATATATATATAACCAAATTGTAAACAATACATATATATATATATATAACCAAATGACAAACAATATACATTTATAGCAAAAGATGAACAGTATATTTTTATAGGATAATAAAATTGAAGGTGTCTTCCCGGCAAGTTCAATTTTCTAAAGTTATAGATTGCCGCTAAGTAATTATACTTTAATTATGAAATAATTCCAATAATTCTATTGAATTAATTATAAAATGTTCATATTTAGATTTCGGCGTCAAATAACCCATCGAGATGCTGATATGCCGCTAAGCAATAACAACCAAACCCCCAAATTTACACACACACACACACAGACACACAGAGACACACACACACACACACACACACACACACACACACACATATATATATATATATATGAGACAGAAAGAACAGATGGTGTAAAATTCGACTGTTCGTAGCATTTACTTTTAAAATAGTGCTCAATACAAAATAGATAATAATATTATTATTACTACTATTACAAGAGATTATAATAAACACATGTTGAAATAGCTACACGATAGCTTTCATGTTTCAATACTTTGAATGTACTTCTTCAGGCGATGGTAAAGTTACTTATATATATCAAAACCCGACTGATTTGGTATCAGTCGGAGATTCCAGCATTAAGCCATTGGTGCACGACAGGGATGTAGGTGAATTTAGACGCATTCATTTTTAGATAAACATGCCAGTGACTGGCGAACTCGATTCGTCTTAACGAAGAGTCTGGCATTAGCAACAGCAATAGTCACTGTTTACAAATTCTCTTTTCTCCCCAAGAACTCGACTGAAATAGTTTTTTAGAAACATATTTTTATATATATATATATATATATATATATATATATATATATATATATATATGTTGAGTTTAGATTAATTCTTTTCGATTGTAGTTATGATAGAGTTATAGGTAGAACAATATATTTTTTGATTAGTCGGGTTTGTCAGGCGGGACCGCTTTTCTATTTTGGAATATTTTATGATCGTTTGTTTCGCATTGAAAATGAAATAGTATATTAGAGGCTCTTGAAAGTGTTTTCAATATATTTCTTCTCTTCGTGTAAATATTGAGGGCTGCAAATTCTGAGTGCTCTTCAGTAGAATCAAATCATTATGGATTTTATTTTGTTGTTATGATGGAATAGAAATTTATTAAGTCATTTTCATTGGCTGATTTAGGTGCCCAATATGTTTCAAGCTGTTGTAAACGCTGTGCCTCATGGTATCTAGGAAAGGTATTGTTTTCCTCCATTTCGTATGTAAATTCTATTGTATGTTCGACTTTGTTTAGTTTATTTACAAGAAGAGGTATGGTAGCATCACAGGGATATATTAATAGAGCATCATCAGTATATCGGAAGTATGAAGATGGTTTAGGTAAATTTTGTGACGTATTGTGGCCGTTCACAATTAAGTATATCTCAAGACTTCAATGTGAAATAAAATAGTATTTAATTACAAACGCAAATCAATACTTAACAAGAACAAAGATGTAAAAGTCAACCAAAGATTATTTACATTATTCGGACTATTGTCCTCATCTTTTTCGCCATATCTATCACAACGTTTCGGCCGTTTTACGCTCCGGCCTTCTTCAGGTGGTTGGAATGTCGAACCGAACCGTTTATTTCGCTCACTGGGGTAGACTGTTCTAGTTCCACGTGCCATGTTTGATGGATGTCAGTTATCAGTTATCTCTTGTTAATTTCCCTCTGAAAGTTCACCACTGCCTTAACCGGGTATTGAACTAACACTCTTTGGGTCCTGTCACTGGATTTAACCAACGTCTTTATCCACTGTGCCAGTGAGCGAAATAAAGGGTTCGGTTCGAAATGTTGTGATAGATATGGCGAAAAAGATGAGGACAATAGTCCGAATAATGTAAATAATGGTCAACCAAAGATAATTAAGGATTTCAGTGAATATCTTGTTAGTAGCGCGGCTCGACTTAACGTCCGGTAAATTCTAAATCAATACCCAAATCATCGACTTACAATAATTCACACTAATTCGACTGGATAGTTCCACTCAATAGTCACTCAATAATCACTGCAGTCAGTAGCCTGACACCGCTATTTACACACCTGGCGGAAAACGTATATTTATAAGTCCAGAGTGTCACGCTCTAACCTCGGCGTCGGTACTTACTCATTTTCTTCCTATAGGTCAGTAAAATATTTTGGAAAGGATCAGAATCGCGAAATTCTGATAAAATAGGTGCTACAGTCCCATTGGTAATCCAAATTTTTTTTAATAAAAATTATTATTAAAAGGGAAATAGCATTGATTGGTGATGAGATGGGAGTTTTTTTTTATTGTTTCCACTATTGGTAGATAGAGATCTATCTTTGATTGCGTTAGATGCTTTATCTAAACTTGACATAAAATTTGTCCCAACTACATTTAAAACATTACATTTATTTTTAGATAAACACGCCAGTGACTGTGAGAACTCGATTCGTTTTATCCAATAGTATTGCATTATTAGTCACTTTTTCTCCCCCTGGCAGAGGTCAACGGAAAAAAATAATTTTTCAGGAGCATATATACAATTAGTATGAAAAAGTTTTTACTTAACTTGGTAGTGTTTCTGTCTTGCTTGCTTGAAAGTTTCCTAGTTACTTAGATGTGACGACTCGTCTTCCAAAATTCTCTCAAATTAACAATATATATATATATATATTTATTTATATATATATATATATATATATATATATATATATATATATATATATATATATTAAAAGAAAGAGAAGCCTCAATCTTTTTTGCTTATAAAGCGAATTATTTTAAATATATATTATACTTTATTTTCTATATTTTTGCTACACGTGATTCATCTCTTGTAATCTTCATCAGGCAAAGAATGGTTATTTCTAATTATTATTTAAAGGAATTAATTGAAGTTTTCTTAAGTTTTCTTATGTTTAACTATTGTCTTCTGTGTGGGTAGTAATCCAAATTCTTCTTGGGATATTCGAGAAACTGTTATTCTGCCAATTATATATATACTAGCAGTAGAGCCCGGCGTTGCCCGGGGATGTAACAGTAAAAGATAGATCAAGTATCAACAATCATAAAGACTGAAAATTAAAATTGGCGAAGATTATTCTTTAAGGTTGACGGACACGCATGTCTTAATTAGTTTTTTTTTTTTTACGAATTGGTCAAACTCAAACAAAAACATTGTTTTCAATCGTTATGAGTCTATCGATTGAATACAATTTTATTATAAACAATTGTCTTGTAAATGGAATTTTTAAAGCATTCTGAATGTAAAAATAAAGAAAGAAGTGTGCATGACAATAAGAAACACTACCTGCCAAAAAAAAGTGAAGTTTTGTTGAAATCGGTTGAAAAATGTAGGAAATCCGATCCCATATATAAACGAACACACACACACAACCTGGGTTTTATTAGTATAACTCGATATGAGTTGTCCCCCTTTCATTCTCGCGACAGCAATGCCTCTTAATCGTGTTTTCAAATTGATTTCATGTAAAAACAATTGTTTTTCCAATTTTTAGCGCTGTCAGAACCATTGCAAGGTAATTTTACGTAGTCCTGTGAATTTTTGTTGAAATCGGTTGAAAAATGTAGGAAATCCGATCCCATATATAAACGAACACACACACAAACAAACTGGGTTTTATAATAAGTATAACTCGATATGGGTTGTCCCCTTTCATTCTGGCGACAGAATCGTGTTTTATCGTGTTTTCAAATTGATTTCGTGCAAAAACAATTGTTTTTTCCAATTTTGGCGCTGTCAGAACCACCGCAAGGTAATTTTACGCAGTCCTGTGAAGTTTTGTTGAAATCGGTTGAAAAATGTAGGAAATCCGATTCAATATATAAACGTACAGACACACAGAAACACACAACCTGCGTTTTAGAATAAGTAAGATTATATATATTATTTATGTATATACATTTTCCTCACCGGTTTCATGCAAAATGCAATCTTCAGATGCTGACTGAAAACAACCCGTTACATAATTTAAATTTCGATTTAACTTGACTTGGACCCAATTCTTTTCAGTATAAATAGCATTCTTTCAAATAGCACTACAATGGGGTTATCCTTAATTGACGAAATATATCCTGTTTTGGCTTTATCTATAACTCATATCTAGCCATCTTTGTACAGCTTTTCCCAGGCCGGTTGCAATCCATGACATGAGAGCGCACTTTGTATTGTTATTTAGCCTAAAGCTGTGTGGGGTATATGTATATAGTGGAGGTGTAGGAAATTCAATAAATTCCTATTACAATTTTACTGCGTTCAAGATACAGAGACGCTCGGCATTTAAATGTTTGATGCCGTTGTAGCTAGACATAACGGGGCATTTTTGTTATTGCTTTCGCCAGTTTTATGGGGTCAGATTCCTGTCCCAGATATGTTAGGGGGGGCTTTGGATTGCTGCTTTACGTTTGTTTTATTATCGTACCATAAATATTGGGTATTTAAACGTAGTATTCGGCCAGTTGTTTTTCTCCATGTTTTCTGCTTATTATTAATTAACTGTTTCATCGGATTGCTGAAATTTTCTATCTACGAAATTGTATTCATCGATTGTTACAGAAAAATTTATAACATTAAATAATTTTTTTTTTGTGGAGACCCTTAGCCATGGTATAAAATCCACATAATAATGACACTTTCATAACTGTCTCGAACAATGAAGCAATTATGGAAACGTTCTTAGTTTCGGCTAAATTATTCTCGAGTTGTCGGATGAAAAATATATCAACCTTCGGGAGAATTTTCATCACTTTCTTTTTTTTTAAATTGTTGAAAAGTTTTATATGAAAACCGTGTATATTGATTAAAAAAAAGTTTGTGAATAATATGCAATTTTATAAATTATTTCTTTCACCGGTATATATTGTAAGCTCAACGCGTGTATTTACGTGAGGTGGCAGATTATTTTCACCTATCGTCCAGTTCACACACCTCCCCGATCTTTTGAACAGAAGTAGAGTTTATACTTTGTTTTCTTTTTAGGATTTGGTTTCGGGTTCCTTCCAACGTATTTACATTTTCTTTCACGTCTAGTACCCCTTACGCCTGAGTAGCATTAAGGGCATTGGATATTGAAAAAATATTAATGAAAAATAATGTAACTGTAGAAATCCCATAAGTTGTCCTTTGCAAAATAAATGTCTTATGGAAATCTATAGTTTACCAATGTACTATTTCATCTACTAAAAATTCAGGTATTAAAAAAAAAAAAAACACTAAAAATGATTTTAGATTAAGATAGTATCAACATCTTACTTCCTTCAATAACAATGGGTGCAGTAAGCAAACATTCCTCTTTAAATATTTTCGGAATTTAAAAGAAACAAATAAAACCCCCACAAAAATGGAAATTATTAAATTAAACAGAACTATTTCTATTTTTTTAATAATTTCCATTATATATATATCGAAATTAAAATAACTAATCCAAGTGCGACTTTTGGATAATAAGTGCGACATTACTGTAATTATTGAACAATATAGTTCATGCCACTTTGACAGAAAAATTTACCAGTAAAAAATTTGTTCATCACCATATTTTATATGAACGCACAACCTTTAAAAATTCAAAATCAAACTCAGCGTTGCTTCTGCGCGTTCCAAAAAACAATAACTCATTTTCAATAGCATTTTCGGATACAACAATACATATATTTTCGTTGTCCTCTTATTACTAAGAGAAAAAACAAGAACAACATCTATTCTATACCTGAAGATGTCTGTAGGAACAGACGAAAGCTTGTAGTAAAAATAAGAACTAATACGGCAGAAATTTAAAGAAACAAGGATCTTTTCATTCATAACGGATTCGGAGGTTTTTGTATATTATTTGAATTGTTTGCGACGATGGATTTCTCGCCAAATAAATCATTAACTTTTGCATTTGTTTTTGTGTGGATAATTCATGAATATATATATATATATATATATATATATATATATATATATAATTGGTGAATTCCAATAACCAAGGTAGGTAGTTCTTTTTATCTTATTTTCTTTCACCTAATATATAATAAAACATATATCAACTTATATGATGAAAATAAAATGTTTTTTAGATATTTGTGGGTTTGGAATTTTCGTTTTTTAATATATTAAATAATATTATTTTTAACCATGTTTATCTTTGTATATTTGCTCGCTTAAATAATATCTTAATATGTGGTTAGCATTTGTCTAATGGCACTTTCAGTCTTAAATATTTCGTGGTTGTGGTATCTGATTGTCTAGGTCATTGTCTGTGGATGTGTGTACGTGTATTTATCGGTGTCTGTGTGTATGGAAAGTGCATCCCCTTTTAATTGTGTATGTCTGTATGTGTTGGTTTCCTTTTTTTTCTTTTCATTTTTTTATGAAGGGCCGTAGAGAAAATTACTATTATTTTTAATTTTTTAAGGTTGATTTGCTATTATTTTAAAGCTGATTATTTGCTTGTTTTTGATGACCGCGTATATGTAACTGGTAGAAATTGCAGTTTGTAATCCTTATTGGTTTTTATATGGTGGTATTAAATATGCTGGGAGTGGGGGTAGTTTGCGTTAATAATTATAGCGGGTTTATATAATAATAGTAGATGTGATGTGATAGTAATGTTGTAAGGGGATTGGTGGCAATGATAATATAAGTAGTTAATAGTTATTGTAAATTGGTAGACATGATTAGTAATGGTGGTGGGAGAATAATAAAAAAAACAATAAATGTAATTATTGTGGTGCTAGCTTGAACTAAAGAGTGGTTGTTGGTGTTTTATTTTATTTTCTATATGTATATATTTATACACATATTACATATACACAGTCATCAAAAACAAGCAAATAACCAGCTTTAAAATAATAACAAATAAACCCTTTTTTTAAAAATTGAAAATAAAAATAATAGTAATTTTTACCTATCATAATTTTACACAGACCCCACGTATATACATACATGCGAGGAAATATTACTCAGTGAATAATAGAAAAATGCTCTGTTTGTTGACATGTATACATTCACGAGACATTCACAAGAAATTTTCGCTACACTTCCAATCTTTGAATTTCAACATACAAATGCGTATCTATAGACACGACACCACCCATATACATACATATGTCAAATCCGAAACTGTCCACATATGTTTATATATGTATGAGTCCCGACGGACGACCAAGTATGTATGTGTGTCTGCGTACCTCATCGGGCGTATGAACATGTATCTATATTTGCGTTAGCACGATGACATCACGACGACGATTCCCCCCACTCCCATAACACCAATACACGCAATCTACATAAACCCAAAATTTAAAAAAAAATAATCAGTTTGTCTGACGATCGCAGAAGCGTGAAACTCAGGGTCACAAACTCACATCAATCCAACCAAATATATATATATATATATATATATATATATATATATATATATATATATATATATATATATAATTGTGATTGGTAACAAACAATCGTTGTCACTTTTGTAATGCCATCGAATACTCGTTGTCACTTTCGTCATGCTTGTTGTAGTAGAGTCTTTGTAATTGCAGATACAGCTATAGTAACGCCGTTGAGCAATACTGGTGTCAGACGCCTTTGAATAGCACTCGCACTAATAGTAGTTGCTCGATATTACTTGCTCGAATAGTAACCACAGAATAGCAATTCGTATAGTGATCAGTATAGAGAATAGTGATCCGTATAGTAATAGAGGATAGACTAGAAATAGCGATCATTTAGATGTCACGCGACTTCCTACATATATCTTTCTATTTATGCGTCTCCTCTATGATCACGTCGTCTACTTAATTTACAATGGGATCACCTGTGTTCACTCATTAGTGATGTATGTTCAAACTCAAGTGTCGACAGCGACACTTTATTCCTACACACAAACACACATACACACACATATATATATATATATATATATATATATATATATATATATATATGAACATTTCATTGAATACGTCAAACAAGATGCTCTGATCAAGTTTTTTATACAATTTCTCATGCGATCTAATAATTTTTTTTTTAGCAGATTATATAAAAACTGTCTGAATGTTCTTTTAATCCGAGCACTTTCGGCTATACATCTATCCATTTTCAAGTATGAAACATTTTAACTGTTAAATAAGAAATATCTTGACCGTGTTTTGAAAAAAATTAAATAAATACATACGTGCAACAAATTATTTGCTATTTAACAATTAAAATATTTCATCCTTGATAATGGCGGATTAGAAAATTCATATATATATATATATATATATATATATATATATATATATATATTAGATGGCATGAGAAATTGTAGAAAAACTAAGTCAAAGCAGCTTGTATGTCGTATTCAATGAAATGTGTATGAAAGAAGGATTGCTGCCTACATTCACAAATTATATATATATATGTATGTGTGTGTGTGTGTGTGTGTGTGTGTATGAAATTATCGGCGCAATATTCAGTCTGAGTTACCTGCCAGCCATATTCACCGCGCAATAGCCTACGTGGAATGAGCGAGTTTCATATACGCATAAACCCAGATCAATTGTTTTATGCACATACATGCGTCCGTCTTTGTGTATGTTTATCGTTACCGATTGCCGTCTTTTAACGAACTTACTTTCACAGCAAATTGTAAGCATGGACACGACTCTCAGTACATTTTCCAAGAAATCTCCATCATCCAAGCCCTTGCCAGGTCACGGATGCACATTTTTATACTCATGTATTTTCTAATCTTTATTTAGTGGAAGAGATGTCGTTATGTTAGAATATTATATTATTATATTTCAAAACTCCGGGCTATTAATATTAATTCTTTTTTCTTCAAATATTACTTATATAGACAGACACCGATATATCACGATTCGTTCGCAACCAGCAAAAGATTCGTCTTCCAATTCTATTGAAATATTTATGAAAATCTGTGAATGTTTAAAGCTATAAAATCCAATATGGCGATGTCAGTCGTGATATACAGACAATGCGTAGTAGGTTGTAAACTATCCAGATGTCGATTGTTAAAATCATTTGATACGTCAAAAGGAGATCAGCAAGAAAGTTCATGCATTAATTAGGAGAATTCTGATCCGCAAGGGAGGTACTGAAGGGATCATATCTACAAGGGCGATATTGAAGGGGATCACGAAATGGAAGCAGGTATGCGGCAATATCACCGTGTAAATATTGTTTTATAGCGATAAACTAAGCATAGCATATATATGGCACAAGGACGAAAGTAGGAAGAACCCAGGGAGGATCGAACTCACTACCCAGTCATAATTGATCTTGATCAGGTGTTTCCAAACGCAGTGGCGCGCCTTATAGTTGCAGTGGAAGAGGATAGCCGGTGAGGCGGAATGATTGAATGGCAATCAAAGATTTAGATACAGTTTCAAAAAATTAATATGCCAAAAATAAATATGATTTAAAAATGTAAACTATTATTATGGATGAGTTGCAATTCCCATTATAAATAGTTATAAATAATAACTGACCGATTTTATCATTGTGATATCTTTGTATTATATCAAATATTAAGAATATAGTAACAAAGGTCCTCAATTTGGAGGAGAGAGTTATCAATGATAATGTTCTTATTTCGAATCCGCAGTTATCTCCCTTTAGCACTCTCTCCGCATTTTTTTTATTTTTAAATGTATTTTTTATCACATACAATTTGACGAGCAAATTTTCATTCCGTAAATGCGCCCCAGTTTGGGAACCACTGATCTAGATAGAGAAGCTTGTTAACCATTAATTCACGTCGATGCTTTCGTTTTGCGGCAATTTGTGGTGCTGAAAGAAAGTACCTCTAGCGCAACTCCGTCTATGTTCAATAACCTTTTCTTCTGTACTAGATTTGTTTTAACTGATACATAGAGAGATAGAAGCAGAATGAAATAGACAGATTCAGACAGAGAATGGATGTAGATAGTGCAAAACAATAAAAACGAATACAGAGCAGAGGAAGTAAACACACACACACACACACACACATATATATATATATATATATATATATATATATATAAGGAGCGAAGGATAAAATGACGCAAAATGAAAATAACACTGACATCTTATTTTAAGAGTTATATTTACAAAAATGACCTAAAAATATCTAGAAATACTAAAGAGTAAACTTATTCAATAAAATCACCGTTGGCTTCAACAACGGCCTACAGACGACTTTGGAATCTCTTGCAACTCTTCTGGGTGGTCTCCTTTTTAAGTTGTTCATTGCAGACATAATCCTTGCCTTTAGTTAATCTTTGGTGTTACAAGGATTTCTGTTGGTCTCATGCTTAACTGCACCCCACGCATTATCATCAAGGGGGTTGCAATCTAGTGGGTAAAGTGACCAGATGTAAAATATTGCCTGACCTGCTTTTGCAGTATGTTGCAGAGTCCTCTAGCCAGACATATTGTCTTCCAGCAGGCACCCACTTGACCACCCAGGGTAGCACTAACGCTACAAGATGTAGGCCTCCGTGTTGAGTCTAAGGCCCTGTGGGTAGGAGAATAGAGGCATAAGGTTCACACCGCTAGTAATAACATCAAACACGTTCGTAGTTATCATTAGACTCATCAGAATTTTTCCGAATCCTGTCTTCAGATTGTCACACAAAAACTCTGAAATATTCGTATTGGAGCTTTCGGTGCGAATGTCAAGCACTACAGCGTGCCGTTCCCAAATTTCTGGCGCAGTGAATTGCGTCATGGTACTCTTTTTCTCACAGATGGTACCCAGCGTACCCTACTATACTGTGCAGTCGACAAAATCAGAAACAAACAACGTGCATGGCCGAAATTACGACAATTTACCTATCGCATCATATATATATATATGTATGTATATATATATATATATATATATATATATATATATATATATATTTAGGCGGCATTTTTTCATTAATGCATGTTACATTAAATACTATAGAAAAGTTTTGTCTATTTATTTTAAGTAAATTGCTTTCATATCCCCTGATAAAGCTTAATGACATTATCTTTGAAAGACGAAATAAAAATAACCATATTGATACATGTTTTTTTTTTAAATCTTATCTAAGCTTTCGGCTTACATAAGCCATCATCAAGATGACGATTACATTGCAATAACCATCCAAACAAAACACACTATCATTGTTGCTATGCCCGTTTATTGTTTATATTTATTGTATATATATATATATATATATATATATATATATATATATATATATATATATATATATATAAAACAGTGGATCCTACTGCTATTAAGCATTACCTTTTCTTACTCCGGCCCGCTGGCTTATTTCTTATAGAAGAAAAACGTTAAAATTCCCTTCTTTTCTGCCTTTATATAAGTAAGTAATGTTTATATGTAATTAATGCATAACATTTCGGAATTGGAAGATGCCCAATTCTAGTGGTGTTCACTATATACACTTAAGCGCAGATAGCCTTAACAAAATGTACGCATCACCTTTTTCTCCCCAGATAGTCAAAATATGCAGTGGCGACAATTAACCTATTGCATTATATATATATATATATATATATATATATATATATATATATAAACAGTGGACAATTCTAGTGCTATTCACTATATTCACTTAAACGTAAACACCCTTGAAAAAGGTACGCATCCACTTTTTTCTCCCCGGCAGCTATGGGGTAATTAGTATCAATGAGCCAATATTTTCTGAAAAAAATACTCTTAAAATCTAAAAATATTTTCTAGCTTTAAATGACCTGCAAAATGTTGATAAACTATAAAGAACAAATCAATAATATTATTATTATAAATATTGTACACGCATTTTTGGGATGTTTTCTTGAATATCTTTTATTTATAATATAATAGACCATTTTCAATTGCTGGTCTAATTTTATATTGGTGTCTGTCTGGATTGAAATAATGATTTGACCTGTCATGAAAAAATTTTGAAGTACAAATAAGAATGAAAGAAATCAATTGTATTTCTTTTAGTCTTCTTTTCTTTTTTTTTCCTGACAAAAATGGAATCTGACGAGTCCCTCTCGCTTCAGAAATATTCTTTAAAGGAACATTTTTTGTAATTTTTTTTTTTTAAATAAAAACATATTTGTCCCAAGGTGTGTTTTCTAATACTATTATTCACACGCAATACAATATCCATTCTTGGAATCTCCAACATTAGCCTATATTTGGATACGTCTGTAGAATATGGCACAGATAAATCCGGATTTTTTACGTAGCAACAGCGCCGAGACGTCTCAGCGTAGCGAGGTTTCGTACCACACATCAGTAGCTGTCTGGACATTGACAAACGAGGTGCTTAGCAATCGTCATATCTTTAGGATACGATCGTGGAGCTGCCACTGTGGAGAGCCATTTGCGCCGGCCACAAAACCAAGGAAATCATTGAATGGTTCAAATACTCTAAAACGAAGGTCTACGCACTTGCAAATGCATATGCGGGCCTCAGACGACCAGGGCAGTTTCAGTCTAGAACGCAAGACTCATAAAAAGCGCCCTGGCACCACCAGGACGCCTGGCTTCATCGATGAGGTTGTCAAGGAGAACCAAAGGGAAATCATGTGGCAAATTACCAAGCAATTGGGAACAATCAGACGAATAATCAGGTGCCTTGTCAAAGAGGACTTGAATTACAAATCTTATGTGCTCAAGAGGCGCCACTTTCTCAACGGACAAAACTGGTTGCCGGACTGCAATCCACCGGATCTATATTGTGCGTAGCGTCTTTGAGAAGGAGGTAAACAGCAGACCCTATAACACCAAGCAGGATTTCAAGGCAGACATCAAGGACATTTTGGGATGAGAAGAATTTTTTTTTTTGTGAGTTAATATTACGTTAACAATTTTTGGGAGATAAAAGTGATTTTTCCAGATACAAGTTCTACTATTTAGTTGGGGAAGAATAGGCTATCAAAATAAAATGTTACAGAACCATCCTAGGCATCTCCTACGTAGGCATTTTCATATGTAGCGCAGTATAAAGACACAATCGAACAGGCGTTAATAGGCATTATAACCATCACCAAAAAGAGAAAGATAAAATGATATTTGCAAAAACATAAGCGCTATCAAGCTTCCCATTGTCATCCTACGAGTTGTCAGGACTTAGGGTCAAATCAGGTTGAAATACCGGTTTCCGTACGATCACCGATAGTTAAGCAATATCGAGCCTGGTCAGTGCGGGGATGGGTGACCATTGTGAGTATCAGGTGTAGTTAGCTTGGATGTGCAGGCGGCGTGATGGATAATGGCTAAAAATTGCTGATTGAACAGCCGAGTTAAAGCTATGAATCCAACTATTCTCCTCCTAGCTATGGGTTAATTAGTAAATGATAATGTTGTTTAAATGTGTAGACAGCTCGATGTTGATAATCTGGACCAACGCCACTTAGAGCCGCTGTTAAAATAGAGGCGCTAAGTGGCGTGGCTACAGATTATCAACACCGAGTCGTCTATACCATTAAACAACATTATCATTTTTTTTTTACTCCAGAAGTCACTGAAGTTGTTGAAGGAGGTTATTCTTTGAGCAATGAGGGCCAGAGTCGCAGTTTATGAGGTTATATAGTAAAGGCAAGGGTTAACACTAGACTTAAAAAAAAGTTAACACTGTGTCGGGGAAGCATCCTCTTGGGAGTCGGTTCTACAAAGTAAGAGGTAAGAAGCACAGTTTATGAGGATATGTGGGGAAGATAACCGGTTAACCCTAGACTTGAACAGGTTAAGGTTGTAGTGATCAGGAAGCATCCTCTTGGGGAGTCGGTTCCACAAAGTAAGAGGTAAGAAGAACAGTTTATGAGGATATGTGGGGAAGATAACGGTTAACCCTAGACTTGAACAGGTTAAGGTTGTAGTGATCGGGGAAGCATCCTCTTGGGAGTCGGTTCCACAAAGTAAGAGGTAAGAAGCACAGTTTATGAGGATATGTGGGGAAGATAACGGTTAACCCTAGACTTGAACAGGTTAAGATTGTAGAGATCGGGGAAGCATCCTCTTGGGAGTCGGTTGCACAAAGTAAGAACTAAGAAGCACAGTTTATGAGGATATGTGCGGATAATAACGGTTAACCCTAGACTTGAACAGGTTAAGATTGTAGTGATCAGGGAAGCATCCTCTTGGGAGTCGGTTCCAGCTAAGAGCTGCCATGCCACTCCCTTTGGAACCATCCTCATAACTTCCGTATTTTATTGGTGAAACGTAAATTCCCCTCAAGCAGCTTCGTCTCACGAACCGCTGCTTTGTGGGACCGAGTCACAAGAGGATGCTTCCCCGATTGGTACAGTCTTAACCTGTACAAGTCTACCATTAACCATTATTTTTGCCACATATCCTAAAGAAACTATGCCTCTTAATCTGTAACGCTCTACCTCGAGTGGCTGCCGAAGCTAAGTTAAGCAAAGTTTACGTTGGTCTGTATAGCAGATTCTGTAAGCTACACGACTGGCTCTAGCAAGTCAGCCACAGACACAATCACGCGACTTATAGACTTATAAAAGAGAGACTTCAATATTTGGACGTGCTCCTGAACTGACTGGTATCAAAACCTACTCAAGTTGGGGGAGTGACGAAAGACATAGTACACGTAAGTATTCTAGTAATCTCGAAACAACATTTACTTAAACAAAATCAAGTTATTTGGAGGTTCTGTGCAAAAATCCATATGTCGGGTGAAAAGTCACATCCTATGGTTCAGTACGTGAAACGGAAAAACTAAACAAAAGTGAATAAAAAACGTGGGTATTAAACGGATATGAATTATCTCCCCTAAGGATGGAAGGTGGAAGGAGAAGAATGTTAAGCCTCGGATCGAATAAAAGGTACAGTTCGAAATTCCCAGGAAACTGAAAGCGAAGACGAGACATCTGAAGAAGACTGTAGTGTATAACGGCCGAAACGTTGTTAGTGTAGCAACCAAGATAAGAATGCTGGTCCGAATAGCAAAGCAAATAATAATGATAATTCTTCATCTCAAGAATTCAGACTGAAAATGATCAAATCGGTAATAGCCGAAACATTGTTAGTATAACAACCAAGATGAGAATGCTGGTCCGAATAGCAAAGCATATAATAATGATAATTCTTCATCTCAAGAATTCAGACTAAAATGATCAAATCGGTAATAGCCTAAACGTTGTGAGTATAGCAACCAAGATGAGAATGCTTGTCCGAATAACAAATAATTATATAAGCGCCTCCCAGCAAGCAAGCACAGTCTTGAGGCGAATATGTGATTGCCAGGTCTTGAGCCCCCATCAACTGCGCCACGACCATAGCCTTATTCCAGGGTAATCTAATTATCAAAGACCAAATCTGGCATGTTTGTTCCTCATTGGATGTCGCAAGACCGTGACATTGTACATGGTGTATCTAGCAGGCCATGTACTGGAGAATTTAAGAGTTTTGAATTACAAATTTCTGTCAGTTCATAGTGTAGATGGTTTTAAAGCAATTCTGTTCAGGTTAAGCGGGGACGTGGCGGCATGGTAGGGAACTTAGTAGGGGCCGTGAAAGGTGGGTTCGAATCTCTTTTTCAGAGAGGTGGCTTCTTGATAATTCATCTGCGTGTGACGGCACTTGGTCCAGGGTCGAATCCTTTGGTCACGGCGCCAACGGTGACGTCGCTCCTCCGGGTCGCTCCTCGCTGCTCCAAGTGTGACGTTCCAACCCCTTGGTTAGATGATTACCAGCCTCGCCTTTCCCAACTCGCTTCCAACACCTGGTTACTAAGGTAACTGTACTGATCTCCGGTCTGCCTACCCACGTTGTGATTAGATCTTAGACAGACGGGATCAAACAGGGATTGGGGCCGTATGCAAGTTGAGTTCGACGGGGTGGCAAAACACAAGTAAAAGAAAAAACTCACGAGACCAAAAATTACTGATAAAAAGGGTAACAACCTTTTATATCTAATGTTCGTTACATAAAAATTATTCTTACTTCCCGACCCGCTTTGTGGACTGTGGCACCAAGCTTCTATCATACAACTTAAAGACTTCGAGTTGCCTACTCTCTAGAATTTTGTGTGTCGGAGTGTGGTTTAGTTTTGACACTGGGCGCTAATCTCTACCAGTCGTTCACGGCTGATTCTTCTCTTCGGCTTGAGTTGGACGTATTTCTTCACTTCGATTTGGTTTGAGACGAATTTCTGTTCTTGGGCTTGGTTTGATTTCAACTTCTTCTATGCATAACTGCAAGTAACTTCTTCTTCTTCCGTCCTGCAACTCTTCTCTCTGCCGTCTGAGGTGATCTGAGCTCTCTGTCGTCTGGGGCTGAACTGAGCTCTCTGTCGTTCGGGGCTGAACTGATCTGCTTGTTTGGCCTGCAACTTTACTGCCTGTCTGGCCTGCAACTCTTCTCTCTGCCGTCTGAGGTGGACCCTTCTCGCTGCCGTCCGGGGCTGAACTGATCTGCTTGTTTGGCCTGCAACTTTACTGCCTGTCTGGCCTGCAGCTCTTCTTCTTATCTTCGACTTGGCTGCAACTTCTCTGCGG
Organism: Acanthosepion pharaonis; assembly: GCA_903632075.3. Classification (NCBI taxonomy): domain Eukaryota; kingdom Metazoa; phylum Mollusca; class Cephalopoda; order Sepiida; family Sepiidae; genus Acanthosepion; species Acanthosepion pharaonis. The sequence goes on along the minus strand of CAHIKZ030005470.1, from coordinate 738,093 downwards.
CTTTCGAGCAATCTTCTTCTTCTTCGACATGGGCTGGAAGGATTTCTTGTCTTAGGATTCTCTTGCCCGCAAAGGGGCGAATGAACCGGGCCCGATGCCCGCGTTCAAGCTCCCTCGCTGCCCGCGGTCCAGCTGCAACTGATTTCTGTCGACTGGGGTCCTGCTTTTATTGACGCCGCAACAAACTGGGGTGGGTCTGTCGGCGTCAGGGTTTTCTCGATAATTCCAAAAGTCGCATTATTTCTGATTTCCCATTATCGCTCTTATTTTCACCCCTACTTCCTCACAGTGCCTCTGGTGGGGAGGCGCATACCCATCTCTCCCGGTCTCTCGTATGTCAGGTGACCGATTTCGACCAATGGGTCTTAATCGAGCGTCCTTTCTCCTCTTTCTCGCATATCACGTGACCGCTTTCGGCCAATGAGATTCTGGTTGGGCGTCTCCCGTACTTCGTGACGTCTCCAATCGGGCGTGGCTTTCCCGTCGTTGTTCTGGGAAAGAACACCTTGCTAAAAAAACAAAATCTAATTTGGCCTTTTTCGCACGCACGAAAAATGACAATCTCGGCCTTTCTCACCTTTCTGGTTCCTGTC
>CAHIKZ030005470.1:640000-732500 GCA_903632075.3 Acanthosepion pharaonis | reverse complement strand
ATGGTGGAAGGTACAAAAGAAACTGTCTCAGGTGAATCAATAAAATCTGTTGAATCTTTTACATACCTAAGAAGCGAAATAAATTCTACTGAAAAGGATATGAAAATTCGCATAGTTAAACCTGGGCCGTCTTGAATAAAATGGATGTAATCTGAAAATCTGATCTATCTGACAACTTCAAATGGAGATTATTTCAGGCCACTGTAGAGGCGATGTTAATGTATGGTCACACTGATGGACCATAACTAAACTTGATGAAACCTACACTTGGATGCTGAGAGCTATACTTAACATTTCTTGGAGACAAAATCCAACTAAATCACAGCTCTATGGACACATCTCTGATATTTCTTTGTATCTCTAAAAAGAATACCCGCTCGGCCCGGTGGCTAGGATCAAAGTGTCGAACTCTCTGCTTGCAGAGAGGAACCCGGACGAAGCTCCGCCGAAGGGTAGGGTTTTGTTGGGGGAGGTTGACGGAACTGGCCCGCCTCGGCGTGTTTGGATGGTTATTTATTTTTGGCTGGGCCTATGGGCTCAGTATTACCCAAATTAAAAAGGCCTTGTGCCACATTCGATCCCCGTGAGTGGATTGATAAATACCATCTCTGATATCACAGAATGCAGTTAACAGGACACTGCTGGCGATCAAAACAAGAATTCGCGAGTGATCGACTACTCTGGACACCTAGCCATGGAACAAGACGGGCTGGTCGACCAGAAACAACTGATATTGACCAGTTATTTTATGAAGCAAAATAACACCCTTAATGACCAAATGTATGTAATCTGAAAAACTTATCTATTCTTTCGAACCACTGTAGAGGTGGTGCTTATGTATGGTGCCACTTGGATGCTGAGAGCTATATTTAACATCTCTTGGAGACAACATCCAACTAAATCACAGCTCTATGGATACATCCCTATTATTTCTACAATCTTACGCGAACGTAGTATGTTCTTTGCAGGAAAATACAGGCAAAAAAAATAAGAACCCGCGCGTAATTTACCACTATGGGTACCTGGCCATGGTGCAAGACGGCAACTATGTTATGACAGAGAATGCCACCCTAACAACCTTCTGATCTTGATGCAGAACCGTGATGGTTGGCGTGATAGACTCATGAATGTTCGAGATAGCGACTGAATAGAATATATATATATATATATATATATATATATATATATATATATATATGTGTGTGTGTGTGTGTGTGTGTGTGTGTGTGTGCGTATTTGTGTGCATGTGTTCGTGTTCGTCTCCATAATGCAAAGTGTGCTTCAAGGTTAAATATCGAATAATATCTATTCGATTTTGATGCACTAAAAAGAGCCCAGTCGTTGACTATTGCAAGGAGGAAGGCGTCAATATCAATTACAGAAATTTTCAAAGGGCGATGTTATTAAATAAGACATCGCGCGTGATGTACTGCTCTGGACACCTAGCCAGGAATCAAGTTGGGCTGGTCGCCCAGCAACGTTGGTCAGATATGACATGACACAGAAAACCTCCCTAAGGATCTTAGAACGTTAAGGCAGGACCATGATGTATGGATGGTGTGATAGTCATAAATCTCCTCGATCGCTCGACCCGATAATCATACAAGGAACCAACCGATCAACAGATGACACGGATACACGGGATCCATTTGGGGTGAGCTTAAGACCAAAAAGGCATTCGAGGCAAGGAGCCTCTCAGGGTATAATCGCTAATCAGGATCAGAGCATATTTGGGGATCGATGGTGATGAAACGGTTCTAACTTTCTATTGGAGGTATCGAACGATGCAAACCAGTCTTTTCCCCCCATTGAGCTGTAAAAGCTAGGTTAGAGTAGAGATCAGCTTCAAGGCATTGGTCATGCAGATATTTGAAGGTTCAGCTATGCATCGTGGTATCATTTGCATATATATTTACTGCGGACCCGAGGTGAGAGCCCTGGGGGATGCCAGCATTGACCTCATGTACTTCAGAGGACTGGCTATTAATTACGTTTGCTATTAATGCATCCGCAGTTTTCTGGGAATCCGATCGTTGCCAATATCGTTGGATTGTATACGGGCAACACATAGACAGAGAACAAAAGAAATTTCGTGATAGGTAAAGAAAAAAAAGGAAGTTCCAGGTAATTAAAGAAGAGATTTTTATGTACATGGAAAGAGAAGAATATAAAAGCAAATGTTGTACAGTGTTCTAAAAGTGGCATTACCATTGATAACCTTGTAAATTTGATATTTATTTACCAAATGAGAGCATGTTTGTGTATATGTTTGTATTAGGTTAGTGCAAAAATAATGACGTAATAATGTCGTTGTTTGACGTTAAAAAATACGTCAAAAACGACATTATTACGTCATTATTTTTGCACCAACCTAATATCTATTATTAAGAAATTTTATATGTCGAATTGTAGATTTTCTTTGGTTGCTATTTCACAAGTGTATGTCTTCTCTGCCAATTGTCGCGTGACTTTTGGAACACCCTCTAGATAGATAGATAGATAGATAGATAGATAGATAATAATAAAATATGAGCAGATAGATAGATAGATAAATAGATAGATAGATAGATAGATAGATAGATATCGACGTACACTGAGATAGATATCTAGACAGATATCGACAGACAGCTAGATAGATATGAATAGATTGATCAATCGATTCATACATAGATGTGAAGCGATAGATAGATAGATAGATAGATAGATAGAAAATCAGACAACTGGTTAGATAAATAACGTGAATATATATTTTCTTTCTCTCTTTCTTCTTCATTCTTTCTTCTTCAACTACTCTGTCTTTTTTCCTTTGTCTTTATCATTCTTCTTTTCACCATCTATTTTCTTCATTTTCTTAACCCCTCTCTCTCTCTCCTCTCATAATTTTTCTTTCCCTCTCACTTCTATCTCATCTTCCTTTATATATATATATATATATATATATATATATATATATATATATTTTGTATAATTAGGCAGCATCCTTCCTTTATGCATGTTTCATTAAAAACGACAGACAAGGTACTACAGTTGAGCTTTTTATTTAATTTTTTTGTGTTCTGACAAGAGCTTTCTTTTCTGGACAAAGAGTGTGTAAGAACTGTCCGAATGTTTTGTATTTCCGAGCGCTTTCGGCTATACCTTTAGCCATTATCAAGGATGGTTCAATTATCAGCTTAGTAGAGTGTGTGTTCTATGTATGTTCAGTGTGTGGTAGTGATATTTTTAGTTTCCGAATACGGTTAGCACATTATGGCTTTGTTTATAGTTGATATTGTTAAGAGTTGGCTTTTTCTTTTTTATTATTAGAGCTTCCATTATTTTTAGTCTTTTTTTGCAAGTGGATGCAGTTAATATATTAGTGTTTTCTACTAGTATGTTCCTAATAGTGTCGGGTAAATCTGAGTGTGTGTTTAAATGTGTTCTGATGGAACTGTGATCAGATAGGTGTAATGTAAGACGTCTGGATAAACATGTGGTTTATCCAGAATCTGCTCTAAGACATATTATAAAGAAATATACTACTCTTATTGATCCGAATAAAAAAATCAAACTTATTATCTATTATAAAAAATTTAAGACGGCCAACCTTATCCTCAAAAATAACAACACACCAACGAAGTCAAAATTACAAAGAGCGAACATTATCTATGAGTTCAAATGCCCTTTAAGGAACTGCGTTCCTCACCAAACCGGACTCATAAATAATTACATCGGCTACACAACCACATGTTTATCCAGACGTCTTACATTACACCTATCTGATCACAGTTCCATCAGAACACATTTAAACACACACTCAGATTTACCCGACATTATTAGGAAACATACTAGTAGAAAACACTAATATATTAACTGCATCCACTTGCAAAAAAAAGACTAAAAATAATGGAAGCTCTAATAATAAAAAAGAAAAAAGCCAACTCTTAACAATATCAACTATGAACAAAGCCATAATGTGCTAACCGTATTCGAAACTAAAACATCACTACCACACACTGAACATACATAGAACACACACTCTACTAAGCTGATAATCGAATCATTCTTGATAATGGCTAAAGGTATAGCCGAAAGCGCTCGGAAACACAGAACATTCGGACAGTTCTTACACACTCTTTTGTCCAGAAAAAGAAAGCTCTTGTCAGAACACAAGAAAAATTAAATAAAAAGCTCAACTGTAGTACCTTGTCTGTCGTTTTAATGAAACATGCATATATATATATATATATATATATATATATATATATATATATATATATATATATATATATATATATATATTATATATATATATATATATATATTTTATATATATATATATATATATATATAAATTTATTTATATATATTTATATATATATATATATATATATATATATATATATATATATATATATATATAGAGAGAGAGAGAGAGAGAGATGGCTAGATAGATAAATGTGACGAAAGAGATGGATGTATAGATGGAAGGATACAGATAGATGAATGATGGACTGATACAGACAGAGTGTGATAGATAGATAGATAGATAGATAGATAGATAGATAGATAGATAGATAGATCCGAAGAGTGAGATAGAAAGACCTGAAGAGTGAGATGGATAAACAGATAACTAGAGTGAGAGAAAGGTAAAATAGATAGGCTGACGCACAGACAACGACGATGTGTACAATGTGATAGATAGATAGATAGATAGATAGATAGATAGATAGATAGATAGATAGATAGATAGATAGGTCTGACGAGTGCAAGATAGACGGATAGATATGAAGTATGAAATAGATAGATAGATAGATAGATAGATAGATAGATAGATAGATAGATAGATATGGATAAAGAAACAAATATATGTATATATAAATAGAGCGAGATTGAGAGAGAAAGGAAGATGATCCCAGCCTTATCTCATGATGTGTGGAGGATTGTCTTCCTTGTTTCCCCTCTTGCAGATTCATTGTGCTGTATTCGACCGTAACTACATTAGGTGATGCCATTATGACGTCAGAAGAGGAGTGAATATTCCTATGATTCGGTTGATCGTCCACTGATCCGGAATCTATGGATCGTCAGGATTAAGCGTTGGCTTAGTGTTTCGACATGGATCAGCATTTCCTGAGGTGACTGACAAAGATTAATTTTTTAATTAAACATTTAAAAAGATTAAAGCTAAATTAACTTTGTTATGTGACGGATAGAGGATTCGTGCTTATTGTATGTTTTGTTCGCAAACTCAGCAGATAATTTTTGTTGTTTCCTCGTTAAATTGAGACCCTTTTTACTTTAGAGTCTGTCTATATCTCTGAGATGAGGTACTATGTACATTATTTACATTATTCGGAGTATTGTCCTCATCTTTGTTGCCATATTTATTACATCGTTTCGGCCGTTGTACGCTCCAGCCTTCTTCAGGTGGTTGGAATGTCGAACTGAACCCTTTATTTCGCTCACTGGAGTAGACTGTTCTAGTTCCACGTGCCATGTTTTGATGGATATCAGTTATCTGTTATCTCCTGTTAATTTTCCCTCTGAAAGTTCTCCACTGCCTTAACCGGGTATCTTGTCACTGGATCTAACCAACGCCTTTATCCACTGTGCCACGTGTCCTTTTTTCTTCACAAAACAAGAACTTGCGAGTCACCCAATGTTCTGCACATCTAGACATGGATCAAAACGGGTTGGTCACCTAGCAGTCACCTACATTGTCCAGCTATGTTATGAAACAGAGTGTCACCCTGATGATTTTCCGACCCTGATGAAGGACCATGATGGTTGGTGTTGATAGATTCATAAATGTCTGAACTCGCTCGACTGAATAATAATAATACAAAGAAACAATCAAGCAACCGACGGCACGAATACACGAGATCTATTTGGAGTGAGGTTTAGACCTAACAGGCATCGGAGGCAAGAAGCCCCTCAGGCTATAATCGCTAACCGGACCCCGGCATATCTGGGCGTCTGCTCGATGATATTGTTTTTTTTCCTCATTAAATCGATATTTTTTCACTTTACCGTTTCTTTTTTGCACAGAAAACCTCCGGACCTTTGCTCTTTAGAACAAGTACAAAGGTACGGTGGATTAATGGATAGCCGCTCGAATTGGGGAATTGGAGAACCGAGTTCGAATTCCAGTCGAATCCATTACGTTCACTTACGTGCTAAGACCCTTGGGAAAGGTATGAATCCTCTTCTCACCACAGTTATGAGTAAATAGGACAGACCGGGTTCTATAGCCTTGGATAGCAACTGGTCTACCGCAGAAAGAAATGGCAACGTACAGCGGGGAAAAAAATCTGCCTCGTCAGTCATGTATCGAAAGATACATGATCGCCTGAGCGTGTATCACGCATGGCACATAACTGACTGACAAAGTAATACCTACGAATATCTTTTTTTTATGTTGAGTGGCAGAAAACTGAATGCGAAAAAATAACTAAAAGCTGGTCAATACATTTTCTTCGTATTTAAAATACACTTAAAATTTGTAGCAAGGATCAGTTTGGTATTTTTCGTTCAGAATCTGTTGTTTTTATAATGTAAAGTCATCGGCACCTGCTAGCATCAGGACATCGGGATCGTCCTCCTCAGAAAAGTGAGGATGGTGGACGCGGCAAGGCGACTCGGGCCCTCCTGAAAGCACATCGTAGATCCTCTTCATGTTGCTTGTTGGACTCGAAAATCTCCGTCCCTACCCCCACCTCGGATGGTCCTTCGTCATGAAGACCGATTTACAGCGACGATTTCTCAAGGTGGGTGTTGGCCTGTTTCAATTTATCCTTGAAGCGACGTTTTGGGTCACCGCGTTGCCTCATTTTGCTGGCGAGTTCTCCAAACTGGATGATACGCGGGAGTTTAGTGGGACGCATTCTGTACACGTGTCCCGCCCGGTGGAGTTGATGTTGAAGGATGCTAGGAGGGATTTCCGAGAGAGGACCTCGTTGTTGGTGTTGCGGTCCTCCGAACTCATGCAAAGGATGTTTCATTTGCTGGAACCGTTCTAGACATTCGATGTCTCGAAGATACAAAGTCCATGCCTCGCAAGCGTACAGAAGAGTGGAGAGGGCCATGGCTCAGAAGGCCATGATTTTGGTATTTATGGTGAGGCCTTGATTGAAGTAGAAAAGCAACCAACCAATCAAACACACATAAAACAATCAACGAAAGCGGACTGCAGTCGAGATTTGAAAGTTTGAAACTCAGGGGACATAGTAAAATCTAATTCAGTCTTAAATAATTGCTGATTTTATTTATAAACTTTATTCATACAAAAATGAAAACAGAAGAATTGCCATTACAATTTACTCAAATACACAAGATGTCCATAAAGTCTATTTACAATTTAAAAAATATCTTATAAATGCAATTGATATGGCACCCACAACTAGATGACCTTTGACCAACCATGATTTTCTAGCAAGATGGTGCACCACCATATTGGAGACTGTATGTTCTTGGTTTCCTAAATCAAACATTTCTAGACAGGTGAATTGGAAGGAATGGCCCAATTTCTTGGCCACCTCGTTCTCCAGATATCACTCGCCTAGACTTCTTTCTATGGCGTTATGTTAAATATATCGTGTATCGATGAGATACGTATCGAAAGATACAGGATATCACTGATCTAACGCAAAAAAGATAACTGATGCCATTGCCACCCCTGTTGAGGATATGCTGCTGCAAACATGACAAGGAATCGAGTACCGTCTTGATATGATTCGTGCAACTAATGGTACCCATAAAGAGGTGGCTTAAATTAGTTAAAAGAAAAAAAAATCTTCAATATCTACTCCTCATTTTGCAACGATTTTTACATATTTGTCTGTTTATTTGTTATTGTAATAATATTTTTTTAATTGTAGAGATTTTATAGACACTTTGGGTTGTCGCTTATCAGGCAGCTCTTCGATACCTTTTGAGTAAAGTTCCACAGGTTTTGATGTGGATTATATTTTGACGAACTCTTGGATCTGTTTTGCATTAGAGAAAGTTTCTGCCCTTACATCAAATCGTTTTGCAGTGATCGTAAAACAAAATAATAATTATCCGTTGATGAAAAGTCACGTAACCAACCGAGTATCTGATTTGATTTATCATAGAAGAAAACATGTTTCTTTCCATCCACTGTGTACGCTGCTACTACGGTCCAATAACTAAGCTATGTGAGTGTAATCCAAATTTATTTTTAATCTGTCACGCATAATTAATAATCTCGATGATTCAACATTAAGAATGATTTCGGTCTTAGTTTACATATGACTGAGGCTACTGACATATTTATTCAGCACTTTAGCAGTTGCGTAATGGTCAAATCACGGACACAACAGAAAACACCGGTTCCCGTTCGAGGTTAAACAGCGTCGAACCCGGTCAGCAATTGGATGGGTGACCGCTTGAGAACACCGAGTACTGTAAGCAACCTCCTACAATCTGAAATGGGTTTCGGCTTTAAATAACCTACGGAGGGTTGATAAGCCGTCAAAAATGCAAAACCATTAGCGGCTGCACCCACGCACACCGGTACGCACAGGCGCACACCTGCGCCAGCTTATTCATACCATATGGATGCGAATACACAAAAGCACGCATATACGCACACAAGCGCACACGCATGTACCCTCCCAACCAAACATGCACACGCACACATGCACACAGAACTACATATGCTCACACCTGCATACGCTTCCACCTGAACACGTAAGCAGTCAATATATATATATATATATATATATATATATATATATATATATATATATATATATATATATATATATATATATATACATTCTGTTGCACTTGTGTTTACGATAAAGCAACTCGCGGGGTAATTGATGTAGTGATGGGGATGTCGGTGGAGGGGGGGGTCGACATCGGTGTGCATAGGACCCACGAATACATTGGATGCTTATATCTTTGAAAATAAACATTGGGGTGGGGGAGGCCGAAACGAAAGCAACAACACGGAAGCCGTGGGAATTTGATTGGACGAAAAATGAAATCCATTTAGGCGTGGATAACTCGGATACACGGCGAAATCATTATTGGCTCGCTCAAGAAGATGCGTGCTCGGCACAGAGACAATTATTCGCTCGGTGACACACGACAATGATAAAATAAATGGAAAATAAGGAAAAACATAGAAACTAGAAAGGAACCGAAAGAAAATTAACATATGCATGATCATAGAACATAAATATAAACAGTTTCCAACTGCCAACAATTAAAGTATTACACCGAAAAGATCTATCTATCTATCTATCTATCTATCTATCTATCTATCTATCTATCTCCTTCTGTTTCTTTCTTTCTTTCTTTCTTTCTTTCTTCCTTTCTTTCTTTCTAACTCTCTCTCTCTATCTATCTATTTCTTTCTTTCTTTCTTTCTTTTTTCTTTCTTTCTTTCTTTTTTTCTTTCTTTCTTTCTATCTATCTCCGTCTGTTTCTTTCTTTTTTTCTCTGTTTCTATCTATCTATCTATCTATCTATCTATCTATCTATCTATCTATCTATCTATCTATCTCGTTCTGTTTCTATCTATCTATCTATCTATCTATCTATCTATCTATCTATCTATCTATCTATCTCCTTCCGTTTCTTTCTTTCTTTCTAACTCTCTCTCTCTCTCTCTCTCTCTCTATCTATCTATCTATCTATCTATCTATCTCTTCTTTCTTTCTTTCTTTCTTTCTTTCTTTCTTTCTTTCTTTCTATCTATCTATCTATCACATGTTTCTTTCTATCTATCTATCTATCTATCTATCTATCTATCTATCTATCTCATTCTGTTTCTATCTAGCTCATTCTATTTCTATCTATCTATCTATCTATCTATCTATCTATCTATCTATCTATCTATCTTATTTGGTCAGATATCTCTCTCCATCTATCTATATTTTACTAATTGGTTTATCTGTCTATTCTCATTTCTTTCTTTCTTTCTTTTTTTCTTTCTTTCTTTCTTTCTTTCTTTCTTTCTTTCTTTCTTTCTTTCTCCTCAGTCTCTTATTAAAGATATTTTCTGCCCATCAGCCTTATCACTTATTATCTATCTCCATTTACATTCTCTCTACACCTTTCCTCTACTTTCTCCTTGCTCTCCCCTCTCTCTCCATATATATATATATATATATATATATAATATTTACAAATAAGTTTCCAAGCCTTAACCAATGGATATATATATATATATATATATATATATATATATATATATATATATATATATATATATATATATATATATCCATTGGTTATATATATATATATATATATATATATATATATATATATATATATATATATATATATATATATATATATTGGTTAAGGTTTGGAAACTTATTTAGCAAATATTATTAAAAAAAAATAAATAAATAAAACATCGACTAAATCCTTAAAAATGACCTATCTTTTTTTATTCCTAGTCAATGACTGTGAACTGACAAATCCCGGCATTGTCATCTATCTTTCAATGCAGCATCTTATACACATGCACTATGCTTATCAACAGTGCATGACTCCTGGAATATATGGTAGTGCACGTCAAGTGACACGTCTGTGTTAAACATAGTCCAATGAAAATCAAGTACGTGATTACGTCACATGAAATCCAGTATATATGCGAATTTTGCGTGTGCAAAATATTTGACAAGTGGACAGCCGAAACGGGCAATGCACAGCTGATCCCAGTATCAATAGAAACAGGGAGTGATAGATTTAATTTTGGGCTTTACTTGGCCGTACCGTGTACTAACGATTTGTTGGAAGGTTGAACTATCACCTTTCGTTCAACCTTTCAATCTCTCACTCACCCAAAAGAAAACAAAATGAGGCCGATAATGTCAAATTAGCGGCTGATGTCAAAAACCGAACTCAGTCTGTTGTTAACTGGAGCAAAGAATGGCTTTAACGCCGCCCAAACTAAACTGATCTGTATTAATCATCTGAGAGAGTTCCCTTTCTGTCTTCCATCAGCATGACTGATGCTAACCTTCAAGGGAGTGATGAGTTGCGCCTTCCTGAAACTAACGTTCTCGGTTGAAGTAGAAAGGGCAATTTCGTTTTGGAGGTGTTAAAATTAACAAGCCATTCCTTGTCTCGGTTAACAACAGATTGGAGGTCATTTTTTAGACCAGCTGCCAATTTGACCTTATCGAACTGATTAGACTTACAAATGACCTACAATCTGTTGTTAACTCGAGCAAAGAATGGCTTGTTAATTTTAACGCCTCTAAAACTAAACAGCTCTCTGTTAATCACCTGAGAGACACCTTCCTGGTTTTCGCCAGCATGACTGATGCTAACCTTCAGAACAGTGACTCGTTGTGCCTTTTTGGGTTAACAATGAATCCATTTCTAGGCCAGCTGTTAAATAAATTGGTTCACTACTTCGAGCTAGACAGCTGCTCTCGCCAGAATCTATCTAACATATGGTCCGGTACACCTGATATATATATATATATATAATAAATCCTAATGAGCCAGATACTACCTACCTACGTTACATCACATGGGATCATCCTGATGGCCTCATGTGGTGAGACCTCGGTAGGTAGTATCTGACTAATTAGGATTTATTTTATTTTACTTTTGCTCTACGTAGTGTATTGAGCACTCTTTTTAACTGCATCAGTTTTTCCATTTGAAAAAGATAAAATAAAAAGCGAACCACGTTCATTTGTAAAAAATGTCCTATTTCTTTGTCCTTATTTAATCATGCACACACAAAAACAAGATACGTATATATATATATATATATATATATATATATATATATATATATATATATATATATATACACACACACACACACACACACAGAGTGCGATTGGTAAATTGTCGCCATTTTTATTTTAATTTCGTGTATGCGCGTTGTTTGATTTTTTTGATTTTTGCCGACTGCACAGTATAATAGGGGCAATTGGGCACCGTCTCTAAGAAAAAAGAGCACCATGACGCAATTGACTCCTCCAGAAATTTGGAAACGGCATGTTTTACTGCTTGGCTTTCGCGACCTTAGCATGGCGACCTTATGTCATAATTCATCTTGCCACAGGGCTCCAGACTCAACACAGTGGGCTACATCAACTGCTTTGAGAAGGTAACATTGCCCTGGGTCGAGAGGGTGGTTGCTGGAAGACACTACATCTGGCAATAGGACTCTGCACCATGTCACAGAAGCTGGAGAGCTCAGTGTCGGTTGTCAGACAATTTCTGCGACCATATCAACCCTTACATCTGGCCACTTAACTACCCAGACTGCAACCCCCTTGGTTATTATGTGTAGGGGCGCAGTTGAGCGAGAGGCCAACAAAACTCCTTGTAGCACCAAATATAAACTGAATGCTAGGATTATGGCTGCATTCACCAACTTAAACAAGAAGACCGTTCAGAAGTGTTGCAACAGATTCTGAAGTTGTCTAGAGGCCGTGGTTGAAGACAATGGCGTTTTTATTGAATAGATTTACTCTTTAGTATTTCAAGATATTTTTCTGTCATTTTGTAAATATATCTGTTGAAATGAGATGTCGGTGTTACTTTCATTTCTGTGTCATTTAGACGACAATTTATCCATTGCACCCTTTATACCTGTTAAAATGAGACGTCAGTGTTTTCATTTTTTTTTGTCATTTAGACGACAATTTATCCATCGCACCCTTCATATCTGTTAAAATGAAACGTCAGTGCTATTTTCATTTCTGCGTCATTTAGACGACAATTTATCCATCGCACCCGTCATATCTGTTAAAATGAGACGTTAGTGTCATTTTCATTTCTGCGCCATTTAGACGACAATTTATCCATCGCACGCTGTGCATACTCCGCTTGGCTCATTCGCGCTGCATTAAAATTCATAGTCACTGAATATTAATTCGATCGGCCTACTTTGCAAATAAGTTCTGAAGCGCCGTTCTGCGAACGAATGCCGATTCCTACCTTTAAAATCGATATGATCTGAACGATTCAGGTGTGATGTCCTTATTTTCGCGATGTTTTGTAAAAGGCAGCATCAAACAAAATCGTTGACACACATTTGGGAAAATCATAAAAGCTGACGAATTTTGCAAACAATCAGAAAAAAAAGATAATAATAAGAAATACAAACATATTTATAATTTAAATCAAATTACGAAATCGTTGTAGATTTCCCGATAACTGAACGAATGCTTTCAAAAATATTGAATTTTTTGGCTTATTTAATATATAACGATTATTAATCCCTGCACAGTGGTATTGTGATTAGTGTCTGGAAATGAGAAATCGGTGTGCCGAGTTCGAATTCTAATCGAGTTTTGTTGCATTCATTTTTGCGCAAATACGCTATGTATGGATTAAATAGAGGGCCACCTATATCAACTGAAGAATGCGGGAGCGTACAACGGTCGAAACGTTATGAATATGGCAATAAAGATGAGGACAACAGTTCGAACGATGCAAACAGTGTAAATTGTTGAAATACCTTATCTCAGAAATATAGACAGTTCCTGAAGAAGACTAAAGCGTACAACTGCTGAAACTTCGTGAATATGGCAATAAAAATGAGAAGAACAGTCCGAACTATCTCAATGGTGTAAATTGTTACAATACCATTTTGTTGCCTACTTTATCGAAGGCCTTTACAGATATTATAGCTAATCTTATGAATTTGATGATCTAAGTCAATTCTAGAACAATGTTGTGTTTTCTCTCCTCTGTGGATTCCCACGCTACTACATAAAACGGTTTCAGCGAAAAGTTTTATTTATTTTTAGTATTCGTTTTATTAAGAGACCTGCTTGGATTCTAAAAGGGAGTAGGAAGAGAACTGACGTGACAGGAACGGATGTTGCACGCTCGATCAGCGTCCCTCCATGGGTGGTATTAACAGGCCGCAAACCGGGATGTGGAAGACATATCGACGCTTCAGAATTCTTGAGACCCTTTGTTTAATTCGCGCCATTTTGGCCTTATATTCAAAACTCAAACAAAGGCAATCCATCACTATCAGAATATCTAGCCCACTAGGCACTCCGGTCACTCGCTAAACATTCCGGCCCTGGATCTTCGGTTGAGTTTTATAATAGGCTCTGCAACCAAAATCTTTTTTAGATTTTATTTTTAGATTTCAAACGCAAAGACGTTCGATAAAGTACGCAATAAATATCTGTTGGAATTGCTCGGCAACCTTGACATATTCGGGAAGTATGTTAGAAAAATCAATCAACTGCTTGTATACACGTAGAAAATGAGTTCAGCGGATATACAAAAATAGAAAGTGGTATAAGACAAGGATGTGTCTTCTCACCGGACTTCTTTAACCTACACAGTGAGGCGATTCTGAGAGAATTGGAAGTCCTACCAGGATTCATTATTCGTAGGCACAATCTTAACAACGTAAGGAACGCAGATGATACAGTCTTGATAGAAGTAAAAGAAAGTAAACTAGAATAAATAAATAAATAAAAATAACTACAGAAGGTTAAGAAAAGCGAACAGAAAGGATTAAACATCAACTGCAAAAAGACAGAATGCATGGTTTTTAGCAAAAGAATGAGCCCAAAATGCAAATTACAAATTGGAGATACCAAAATCAAAAATCTCCTCAAAGATGAAGATATAAATATGGAGTAACAGAAATGGGATTCTAGAGAAGGATGCAAAAATACGATGGATAAAATATGTGAGCAACGACGAGGTTTTGGTGAAAATAGAATCAAAAAAGGAAACTTACACTTAACACCAGCAAGAGATAGTTGAGGTTTCTAGTGTACATAATGAGGAAAGAGAGTTTGGAAAATATGATATTCACACGACATGTTGAAGGCAAGCAAAACCAACCTAGCTAGCGAGCTTGAGTAAATAGATGGCAGAACAGGATTTAAGAAAATGACAACATTATTAGGAGCTACAAAGGACATGAAAATCGTGGAGAGCCATGATCGCCAATGTCCTGATAGGACATATCACACAAAGAAGAATAAGATTCCAAATCACGAGTATATTTTTTCGTTAATGTTTTTTTATTCTATAGTCCCAGTCTACTTAGTAAATTCATAATAAATACCGAGTCTACGAAAGCCAAAACAATGGTTACGAGATCTTTTAAAAAAAGTAGGAAATAAAATAAGAAATGAAAATATATTTGTGTTGATCTTCATTTGCGAAGAAATTATCAAATTCTCTTCCTATTATCTTTTATAAAATTTTATAATATTTTTTGAAATTCTTGACCTGGAATGAGTTATTTATATTAATTTGGAAAAAAATCAGGATGCTATATCTACTCGTAATATGAAATCGTTTTTTAAAAATAGCTTTTGAAGTTTTTAGATGCTTGATTGGACAAGAAATAAAGAGCAGAGAAAATGCCATCATTAAGCTCACATTAACATAATTAATTAGTTCAGGTCATGGAGAGTTCGCAATGGTCTATCGTGACGATTTTTTAATATTTTAATTATCAACCAGCAACAATTTTCTTTTTATATTTGATTTCTATTACATCACAGTAAACATCGCGGACAGACATTTAGAATCACAGACTAGATGATGCAACCACAGCAATTTTAAAAACTAGATTTTTTTTTGGCAGGTCCTCACAATATTTAGTATCACTAAATTTACAAACTCTACGTTTCGTTCAATTTTCAAATCAATCGATGAAATTTTTGACATTGTATTTAAATTTTTGAACATCAAAGTTGACTGGGAAGCAAGAGGTCGGAAGAGAATTCCACAAGCAAGAAATGTGAAAGAAGAAACTGCTAACATAGAACTCACGGTCACATCTAGTAATTTCAATAGTAAAATGATGACACACTGCTGCTAATCTAGTACTGTGATTAAATTCCTAAAGCCCAGGCCTCATAGACGAAAGTAATATTTATTTTGTTTTCTGTCTATATTTCTGAGATGAGGTATTATGTTCACTATTTAAATGATTCGGACTATTGACCTCATCTTTGTCGCCATATTTATTAGAACGTTTCGGCCGTTGTACATGGCACGTGAAACTAGTGAGCGAAATAAAAGGTTCAGTTCAACATTCCAAACCACCTGAAGGAGGCCGGAGCGTACAACGATCGAAACGTAGTGATAAATATGGCGACAAAGATGAGTACAACAGTCCGAATAATGTAAATAGTGTTATTTTGTTTTAATACAAAAATGTGGCACAAGGCCAAAAGGGGCGATAGAGTAAGGCTGGTCTTCAATGTGTCTTATCTTAAACTTAGCTTGCCACAATTACTGACCCAAACATATCACAGTATTCCTTACACCAAAACAACACATTTTTACTTACTACAGCCACCATAATACCTCAGAGTCTCTATGAAGTCCTAACCATATAGGAAAGTAATATTTATTTTGAAAATACAAAAATGTGGCACAAGGCCAAAAGGGGCGATAGGGGAAGGCTGATCTTCAATGTGTCTTATCATAAACTTGACTAGTCACCATTACTGACCCAAACATGCCAAATAATCCTTATGCCCAAACAATATTTTCTTAATTACATTTTAATTATAAATCTTAATTACTATTCTTACTACAGCCATCATATTTCATGAGAGGCTCTAAGTAGTCTTAACTAGTTCCCAAATGTACAATTTGTTTGGGGTGGGGAGATGAAATAACAACATTTAAATATGAAACCCCAATGAAGAGCATCAGAACAATTACCATAGAAGTATTTATAGAAGAGACAAAGAGTACGGCTGTGGGAAAGGGACTGAAGCCGAGATGCCAGGTCAGGGCCAATAATATTGTAGATTCTTCTTTGGATTTTATCGAAAATCGCGAAATACATAACAAGAACACCAGACGAGATGTGGCGTCAGTATTCAAAGAAAGCGTGAATGGTGGACTTATAAATATGTAAGATAGATTCTGATGAGAAAAATTGTCTTTCACGACATAGAGAATCTACTTTCTTAGCTGCAGACTTAGTAATGGATTCAATGAACTCTTTCTCCTTCATGTCAGCTGATAAGTTTTTTTTTTTTTCGTTTTTGTGTTGAGGTCATCAAGGTTACAACCACAGGTTGTTTTTTTTTACGTTGTTTTTGGCACATATCTAACTGGTATCTCGAGTTTAAAGCAGGAATGAAAAATCACATTGAATCTAAAATCATTTTTATAAGAAAAAAGAATCATTATCGAAAATAGGATAAATAAACGAAGCATTTAAAATAAAAATAAAAAATAATGTAAATTATCCAAAGTAGATTTTCGAAAAGTGATGTTTGTGACAATCAACAACGCAGACTGGCGGTTTGTCTTCACAAACGGCACCAAAGTATTGCATTTTAGTGTTACGACTCCAATTGAAGCTATCAACCCAAAACTTTTTTATTGCCTAAGTTGTCTGTTATAAAGTTGGCGATGTGAGTCAGATTTCGTAATTGACCTCTGGCAGGTCAACGTGTTACATAAATGAGGTTAGAAAATAGACACTGGTCTTCCTCCTCTTTCTTTGTACATTCACAGAACTTGTGCTGTAAAAAAAAAGTCCGGGGAGTGAAGGTAGTTAAAATAACAGCGGTGTCTACGGAAAAAAACATTTTGACGCACCTTTTTTTTTTAACGTGCACTAAGGTTAAAGATGGCCGATATTTTGGCAATTTCAAAGCTTTGTACACGCGTATTTTTCATTGGCGCCACTAATATTTTAACTGTCTTCACTCCTCGCCAATATTTTTTAAATTCGATGATTAGAATTGTAATTAAAGACTAAATATATGATGAAAGGAAATTTAAACATATTGTTCATGAGAATTTAAAACAAAAATATTAAACACTATTTATTTATTAGATTGATTATTTACGAGAATAATTTTGTATTTACAGCATTCTAAAAGAAATACAATTATATTAAAACTAATGCAATGCAATATTTATCATTTATCAACTTTTAAAGAAGTTAATATGAAAGCAATCATTTATGCATAAATTTATAATCATTCACTAAATTATTAAAATATGAAAACCTACTATGAGTAAATCATTATTATTTACCATTTTATGAAGTTCGAATCGAGTGGCAATTAGCCGATGTTTTGCCAACCATTACAATAAACAATGTGATATATAATTAGTTTAAATAAACAATCTAATAAATAAATATGTGTATTATTTCTGTTATTTATCCTCAAGAACAAAGAAAAGGTATAAATTCACTTCAATCGTACATTTAGGCTTAATAGCAATTCTAATCATCGTTTTTTTTTTAAAACAATAAACCGAGGGTCAGGTAGTTAAAATAATATCGGTGACAGGGGGAAACCCGTCCTTTTGACGCAGTATTTTTGTGACCACGAAGATTAAAGCAGGAGGTAAAGACAAGGGTTTAAGTACTAGGTGATGTTCTCTGTTATTTCATATATATCTCAGTTGATATATTTTTTTTTTCAAAATGGCTTCTCAACTTTTCCGAGACTTAATTGCACAAGGAATGAAAAGCTGTTTTAATTTCAAAGAGACTCTGATTTCTCTAGCAACATGAAAACAAAAACAAAAACAAAAAACAAAACACAAAAGTTAGTTCTGCCAACTATTGCAGCCTAATAACAGATCTACGATATTGCCTACAGATGAAAAACAGCGGCGAATATAATTAATTAATTACATTTGCAGAAAAGATCAAAGAAATTAGAAAATAGTGCTTAGCGATAACGGAAAGGTGACTCTTACCGCCAGTCGCTTGGCGCGCAGAACAAAAACGCGCAAATTGGAATTCCTAGCTTTGAGATTTGGAGCGTTCAGGTGAATTTGAATTTTGTCTAATAACCACCCATCATTGTCTGTTGAGAAACACGTTTAATGTTTTCGGTTTTTAAGCCACGGTTGGAAACGTGCTGGTATATTCATAAATCAGGTTACGAATAAATAGTAATAAATCTTTCAGTACGTCTTAATCATGGTTAAATTTACGAGGGGACTTCAGTTAACCTCATAAGCCGACGCTAGCAATGTTTTAAATCCACTCTTTAAATTAGTGTTCCGAAACCATAGCTGCTATAGATTAGTAAATGCTCACTGACACAAACGACTAAACGACTATTATTTTTACGAACCAAGTAAATGTTTATAGACTCAAATATAAATGACTAATATTTACCCATTACCGACAAAAGCAAATTTTTATAGGCACAATATAACTAGATAATATTGAACTATCCTCGAAACAAGTAGACTCATATACAGGGTGTGATGGGTAAATTGTCGTGATTTTATATTTTTAATTTCGCGCATGCGCATTGTTTGTTTTTGAATTTGCACAGTATAGTAGGGTCAGTTGGGCACCGTCTGTGAGAAAAAAGATCACCATGAGGCAATTTATTCTGCAAGAAATTTAGAAACGGCATGCTGTACTGCTTAACATTCGCACCAGAAGCTACAATAGAAACATTACAGAATATTTGGGTGACAGTTCAGAGGATTCGGAAAGAGTTGAATGAGTCTAGTAGTGATTACAAAGGTATAGCAGTTCGGAAAAATCATTCTGATCGTTCTGATAAAAAAAGAATTCCCGAATTTGTTGGTGAGGGCCTCAGACTCAACACGGAAGCCTAAATCAAGTGCCTTGAGGTGGTCGAGCTGCTTTGGGCCAAGTGGGTCGCTACCGGAGTACCTTATGTCTGGCAACAGGACACGCCACGCAAGCAGGAGAACCCAGTCATGGCTGTCAGAGAATTTCTGCGATTACATCACACCTTACATCTGGCCACTTAATTCCCCAAACTGCAACCCTCTTGATTATTATGTGTGGGTCTCAGTTGAGACCAATAAAACTCCTTGTAACACCAGAGATGAATTGAAGGCAAACATTATGGCAGCATTCACCAACTTAAACAAAGAGAACGCCCAGAAGAGTGTGTAGCAGATTCCGAAGTCATCTGGAGGTCGTGGTTGAAGCCAATGGTGATTTTATTGAATAAATTTACTCCGTAGTATTTCATGATATTTCAGTGTCATTTTCGTAAATATATCTGTTAAAATGAGATATCAGTGATATTTTCATTTTTGCGTAATTTAGACAATTTATTCATCTTAACCTTTATATCTCTCTCTCTCTCTCTCTCTCTATATATATATATATATATATATATATATATATATATATATATATATATATATATATATACTGCAGATTCAAATATAATCAACCGATATACACGTGTCACCAAAGCAAGTAAATGTTTAAAGACTCAGATATTTACTCGCCCTGGGTATGACGATAAACTCCATCACGTCCTGGGTAAGATGTTAAACTACGTCCGGCAGCAAGGCCTCTGATCAGGAGGTTTTGAGGAGCGTGGAACCACCTCTTAATTGTTTGTACTCCCAGGTCCACCTTGACCCGGGTTGGTAGTACCTGTTAGGGTCCCGGCTACGGGTAAATAGTTGACCCCCAAACTTGGTCAAAACACTATGAAAGGTAAAAGTTTTAATACCAGAAATACTGTGTAAAAAAATTATTACCAGCAATACATTTTTGAAGGAAAATTACTACCAGCAATACATTATTACCGGCTATATACAGTGTAACCCGGATATAAGAGACCCGGATATAAGAGAAACCCGGATATAAGAGAGATTTTCTCTGGTCCCAAATTAGAGCCTGTGTTAATGTATATATAATAGACCAAACCCGGATATAAGAGAAACCCGGATATAAGATACTTCTTCTCCGGCCCCGACAATTCTCTTATATCCGGATTACACTGTATTTAAAAAAAAATTACCAGCAATAAAAATATTTTTGGCATTAAATAATCTATTGAAGTTGATATGCCGTAAAACAAACCAAACCAAACCAAACCAATCAAATATTTACAACTATTAATTCCTTATGAAAATGCTAACAGAATCAAATATAAAAGACCAATATTTACTTGTCCCTGAACAAATCTAAATACTTAGGGATTCAAATATAAAGGGTCAGTATTTACCCATCACTGAACCAAGTAAATACACAGCGACTCAAATATAAATGGATTTATCGAGAAACCAAGTAAATGAATATAGACTTAAACATAAACGACCAATATTTATATGTCCAAGGACCATGCATAGAAAAAAATAGAAACTACCAATATATACCTATACTGAAATCAATATTTAACTATAGTCCGAACCAAATAAATGCTTATTGACTCAACTATAAACGACCAATATTTATCTATCCTGAAACCAATATTTAGTTATCTCCGAAAGAAATAAATACTTATTGACTCAAGTATAAACCAACAATATGTACATATACTAAAACCAATATTTAGTTATCTCCGAAAGAAATAAATACTTATTGACTCAAGTATAAACCAGCAAAATGTACCTATCCTGAAACCAATATTTAATTGACTCCGAAAGAAATCAATACTTATTGACTCAAGTATAAACCAACAATATGTACCTATACTAAAACCAATATTTAGTTATCACCGAAAGAAATCAATACTTATTGACTCAAGTATAAACCAACAATATGTACCTATCCTGAAACCAATATTTAGTTATCTCCGAAAGAAATAAATACTTATTGACTCAAGTATAAACCAACAATATGTACCTATCCTGAAACCAATATTTAGTTATCTCCGAAAGAAATCAATACTTATTGACTCAAGTATAAACCAACAATATGTACCTATCCTGAAACCAATATTTAGTTATCTCCGAAAGAAAGAAATACTTATTGACTCAAGTATAAACCAACAATATGTACCTATCCTGAAACCAATATTTAGTTATCTCCGAAAGAAATAAATACTTATTGACTCAAGTATAAACCAACAATATGTACCTATCCTGAAACCAATATTTAGTTATCTCCGAAAGAAATAAATACTTATTGACTCAAGTATAAGCCAGCAATGTGTATTTATACTGAAACCAATATTTAGTTATCTCCGAAAGAAATTCTTATTGACTCAAGTATTAGGGTTTAGACAAGATAACAAAAAGACAGAATTTATTAAGAGTAACAACGTTCGGGAAATAGTGGAGAGCCATGATCGCCAAAATTCTGAAGACACACGGCACGAAAAAAAAAAATGAAGAAATCTGTCAGTTTACTTATTTTTATTTACTTTCTTTCTCCTTCCATTTCTTTTCTATTTTCTTTTCTTCTTCCATTCATCCGCCCCCCCCCAATTCTTCTCTTTCTCATTCTTGTAATTCCATTGTTATTTTACTTTCCACCTCTCTCTCTTCTCATTTTCCTTTACTTATTTCTTCTCTTATGCTTCTCCTGTTATTTTTCTATATTCCCATCACCGTTTCTTTTTTTTTCCTTTCCGTCTTTCTTATCCTCTTCAACTTTCTCCTTTCGCTTTCGATTTCATTCCTCTCATTTTTTCCTTCTTTCTTATCCTTCTTCTTTCTCTTTCTCTTTTCCCGCTTTCTTCAGTCTTTCTTTTCTCATCCTTTCCTATTTTTCTTTCTTTTCATTCTTCCTTTTTTTATCCTCTTCTTTTTCATTTTCTTTGCTTAGTATTTCTATCTTCTTTTTTCCCCTTTTCGCTTTCATTTTCTCTCTTTTTTCTTTCCATCTTTCTTTTCTTATCCTCTCTTTCTTCTTTATCCTCCTTTTCCTTTCCCACACTCTCGCTCTTATTTTCGTTTCCTTCTTTATATTCTCATCCATCTTTTTACTTTCAGTTTCACTTTCTCTCTTTTTACCTTTCCTTTTTTTTTCTTCTACTCTCTCTCTCCCCCGCTTTTCTTCTGACTTTTCTTAGTATTTCTCCCTTCTTCTTTCTCCCTTCTTTTTCATTTTGTCTCCATTTCCTTTCTTTGTTCTTATTCTCACTCTCTCTTTTGTTCTTTCTCTTTCAGTCTCTCCCTTTTTTTTCTATCCTTCTATCTTTTCCTATCATTCTTCTCCTTTCTCTTTTCTCTTTCAATTTCAATCTCTTTCCTTTCCATCTTACTTTTCTTATCCCCCGTCTTCTTTTTCCTCTTTCGTTCCCTCTCTCTACTTTCGTTTCCTTCTTTATATTATCATTCGTCTCCTTTATTCTTCCTCTTTCACTTCCCTTATTTTTTTCCTTTCTTTTGTTATTTTCTGCCTCTTCTTCTCTCCCCCTTCCCTTTAATTTTCTCTCCGTTTCCTTTCCTTCTTTTTTTCTCATCTTCTCTTTTTTCTTTATCGTTTCTTTTTCATACGCACTCTTCTTTCTTTCTTTCTTTCTTTCTTTCTTTCTTTCTTTCTTTCTTTCTTTCTTCTTCTTTCTCTTTTACTTTCACTTTCGTTCCTTTCCACCTTTTTCTTATCCTATACTCCTTCTTCTTCTTCTTCTTCTTCTTCTTCTTCTTTACTCTCTCTCTCTCTCTTATTTTCGTTTCCGTTTTCTCTGTTCTCACCCCTCTTCTTTTTTCTTTTTCTTTCCCTTTCTCCCTTTTTATCTTTCCTTCTTTCTTCTTTCTCCTTTCTTTTCTTAGTATTTCCCACTTCTTCCTCTTTCTCTTTTATTTTCTATCTGTTTCCTTTTCTTCTTTCTTCTCATCCTCTCTCTTTACTTTTTCTCCTACACGTTATTCTCTTTTCTATCATTCCATATCTTGTATATTAATAGTTCTTTCCTTACTCCTTTTTATTCTTTCACATTTTTCTTTTTATCTTTTCCCTTCTCCAGTTTCTCTATATCTTCTTTCTTTCTTTCTTTCTTTCTTTCTTTCTTTCTTTCTTTCTTCTTCTCACTAACTTCTTTCTCTCGCTCCCCAACTCAGTCTATTCTTCTTTGTCTCTTTATCCTACTCTGTTTTAATTCATTTTTCTTCTTTCTTTCCTTCCTTCATTTTTTTCGTGTTGTTTTTTTTTTATTTATTTAAATTTATTGTTTTTAGTGCATACGCAGAGAACCTTTCGACAACTGCCTGAAGACATCTTCAGCTTCGGTCAGCAAAACGAGTCAAAATCATTGTAGCGCGTGATTCGACCTGGTAGCTTTTCGGTGGCCTGTTGCTTGCGATTACACATTAGTGGCGGTGGTCGTGGTGGTGGCTAGGAAGAAATTCGCGGGAAGAAGGTTCGGTGGTGATGAGGTGGATGGATACCAACGGATTTTGGAGAACGAATTGCGTTGGAGAAGCCGATGGATAAGGACCACCGACATTCGGGACCAGAATTGTCCCAGCACGGCTTCGTTTCGTTCAGGTTTGTCCCGATCAACGTCTGGAGAAGGGCTCGGATTGCTGTCAGATTTGATTTCCTCAGCGTAGCCCTTTATTTATTTGGGTCCTTGAAGACTTCCTGGATGGCAAGAACGGGTCACTTGTGACGTCTACTCATCATTTACATCCCTCCCCACTTTCCTTCTCTCGTAGGCACCCCTGGGACCCGTCGTGCACGAAGTCAATTTTACGATGGTGTGTGCGAATCTTTGTATGCAAACGCTCATTTCACGAACATACATACATACATATATATATATATATATATATATATATATATATATATATATAAATGTTATATATATATATATCTGAAATGTTATATATATATATATATATATATATATATGAAATGTTATATATATATATATATATATATATGAAATGTTATATATATATATAACATTTCAGATAAATATAATATGTATGTAAAAGGAGAATATGAACAAAGACAAAACAGAAAAAAACAACAAAAATTATCCTAGCCGACGTGACTCCTCCACTGAGAGACGTTATCTAGACTAATTCAAGGATTTTATTTTGCAACAAGTATTTATAGACAAGAGTGAAGATGTTAGTTTTTAAGATTTTTAAATTTAAGAAACGATGATGAATATTCATCAGGTTAGCTGAAAAGTCTTGTAGGTTATGGAGAACGCTAAGTGATATAATTTAATGTATAATACGTGAACCTGAGTAAAAGATACAGTATTTACATTGCTCGGACTATTATCTTCATCTTTGTTACCATATTTATCACAGCGTTTCTTCAGGTGGTTGGAATGTCGAACTGAACTCTTTATTTCGCTCGCTGGGATAGACTGTTTTAGTTCAACGTGCTATGTCTAATGGATGTCAGTTATCAGTTATCTGCTCCAGTTATTGTGGATGATATAATAAGGATATTAAAGGTTTTTGAAAGTGTTTTATGTATAATGTCTCTTAGGATAAGTATCGGGCATCAGATTTTTAGTGCTCTTAAATAGAAATTGTTGGATAGTGAATGTTACAGAGTTAGTAGGTAGTATAATGTGTCTGTTTTTATCTCATTTATTGTCCTTGTTATCTTATCTTTTTGAGCTTGTAGATTTTGGTTGCTTTTCGCTTAGCATAGGCTGATGAAATAAAGAATTGGAGTATCTTTTTTTTAAAGTATTTTCTATGTATATTTCTTCTTTGGATAAGTATTGGGGGATGTAGATGCAATGTAATGTGTAATGTCACAACACAATATATTGCATCTAAACATAGGCTTCTGTTTTAAATATTTAGTTCTCTCACGTGGTATGACGTCATAGAAACGCATCATAAATTTACGACCTGCCTCTGCTATTCCTCAAACGTTATCGTCGCATAGCAATCTTCTAAGTCAACATAACAGAATATCATCTTTGATGGTGAATATCTTTGTTTAAATGTCCTTATAACCACTCTGAAGATGGCGCACGTGTGCCGAAAGGTTAGATCAAAGAACAGCATAATAAAGAATTATCCAATTGTTGGACAATTTTTGTCTTTATTCTCTCCTAAAATTAAAGCAACTATACGAAGTTTAGAACGGCTCATGATCAAATATAATAGACATTCATTGTGTGTTATATTTAACAATATATACTTATATATATATATATATATATATATATATATATATATATATATATATATATGTCATCTACAGACAGAGTGTTTCGCTGTATCACAGCTTATCAGTGTACATAGACCTCCGATTACTTCAAGCCGGGATCGAAACCCGACTTATTCGGCAACAGTCGAAGATTTTACCCCTAAGCCATCGTTTGAAAGAAAGGCGAATTTTTACGTAATTATTGTGTGAATAAATTCGCCAATGATTGAGACAGCTCAATTCAGGGAAGGGCAAGAGCCTTTTAATGTTATCTTCCATGAGTGCACAAACGAATTTGATGTATATGTGAATAAATACAAAAGGAAAATGCTTAATTATCAATGAGATTCGTTCTCTGATGAGGCAAGTTTGTAATGATTTTATTTTGAAACATTTAGTTATAAACAACAGTCTAACATATCGTTAGATTTTCCAAATTTTATAATATGAGAAAGCTCTAAAAATATTCTCAAGGTCAAATGTGAAAGTCAGTGTAAACTATGGAGGATGCTAAGTGATATAAATTAATACCTAATAAACAAAAGTCAGCAAATGTTCTTTTCTTGCTATTATTTATTATTTGCTTATATATATATATATATATATATATATATATATATATTGATTTAATTATTATTTATTATTTTATTTTAAATTGGTAAATTGCTTATGCATTTATTCATTTTAAATAGCAGATTCTCTTTTAATTTGATTTTTATACTGTTTATGGTCATATATGTTTGCTTCGAAAAGGATTATTACTTTTAGCAAAGGAGACATTTGAAAAAGCTGCGTGTGTGTGTTGTGTGTGTGTGTGTGCGTGATTCTTTAGGTGGGGATATAGTTGTACGCGTTTGTATTTGCATTTAGATATGTATAGTATAGTAAGGGGACGTATCTTTGCCTTCCCAAGTATATTTTCTCTCATATCCATATTGATATATGTATATATACGGGGCACACAAACAGGAACGCACATACACACAGACATATATATGTGTATAATACGTATGTGCGTAAATAAATATATATACATATGAAATTTTTATATATATTATTTATATATTATATATGCGTGGAAAGCGCTCAATATCAGTGAAAGAGCTAACATATTAAGTTGTATTAATGTGAGTTTGTGACCCTGGGTTTAACGCCCTTTCGATCGTCAGAAATTGTCAAATATATATATATCTATATATATATATATATATAATAAGTTAAAATGGTAATCCGTATGGAATTTCCAAGAGGATAAAGATCCAAGGAGACTTCTATGTCAGAGAGAGAGCAAAATTATTAATTAATAAATATCAAACACTTAAAATACCAGAATAATAATATTTATTTCATGGTATCTTATACTTAGGATATTCATTATATATATATATATATATATATATATATATATATATATATATATATATATATATATATATATATATATATATATATATGTATTATATATATATATATATATATATATATATATATATATATATATATATATATATATATATATATATTTTGTGACTGGTAGGGATAATTCGAAGAAGGACATTAATCCAGGGAGAGCTCAGTATAAACTACAGTTAATAATAATAATAATAATATTAATAATAATAATAATAATCAAGAAGAAAATCTTAAAGCTTGATTTCTGCTATAGTTTATTTCGTTAATATCTATTCATCTCTTCAGACCTAATCTTTTCAGTAAATCTACTCGTAGTAGATTTAATAAATCTTTACTAAAAGATTTCCGTCTGAAAAAATAGATATTCACAAAATATATTGTAACCGAAATGAATCTTTAAGTTTTTCCTCTTGATTTTAATATATATATATATATATATATATATATATATATATATATATATATATATATATATATATATATTCCTCTTGACTATATATATATATATATATATATATATATATATATATGCGTGTACGTGTATATAAAAGTTGTACGTGTGTGTACGTGAGTTTGTGCAGTATGTAGAAACCTATACACACATGCTTGCTACGGAGTCAATCTGAGAAAGATGTTTATGAAGATATTGCCAGTTTACACACATTCCCGCCTATATACTAAATAAATATTAATTCTCTCGATCATTATTGATATAAGACGTCGGGGATTAAGTCTTGCAAAAAATAAGAAAAAAAACAAGGAAAGAAATAGATAAATAAATAAAAGTGCCAGGTTTCATATTTCTTCATCAAATCAAAGTAGAACTGTCGTGTTTGCTCTCCTGTGTGTTTCGGGCCAAACGAATGACACTCTGAATAATAATAATAATAATAATAATAATAATAATAATAATAATAATAATGGTGCAAAACGGAATATCAAAATTCCTAAAGGAATCTAATAAATTCAAAAGAGAATTTCAAGTGGGTGAAGAAGTGCAAATAAATCATAATACACCTACTGCCGCGGCAAAGAACCTAAAAAAGAAAGCAAATGCAATGTGCAAGACGCAGAAACGATGACAAGATGAACTCTCAGTCCGTACCAAAGAAACTGCTGATCATAATCCCCGTAGCCATCAGTTGTTACGTAGTTCAGGGATAAAAGCTGAAAGCGAAGGTTTTATTCTTGTGTCCAGGACCAATGTTCGCTAAATAGAAATTACCATGCACCTATACTGAGAAATTGTGTTGACCCCAAAATGCAGTTTGAATGATAAATACACAGATTCAACTGAACATCTTGTATCAGGTTGCACAGGATTGGCATCAACTGAATATAAAACTCGGCATGATAGATTGCATTGGAAAATATGCAACATTTACGGGAAGGAAACTGGTATGAATATCACTCAGACCCTTTTTATAAAGCTAGGATTCGTAAGAATTTTATGGGATTTTACAATACATGCAGACAGAACAATCAAAAGTAAACGCTCTGACATTTTGATCAATGATCACAAGAAGAGAATGTGCTTTTCTTCTTGACATGGCACTCCCAACAGATTATAACGTATCTTTGAAGATCTTCCAGAAACTAGTAAAATACAAGGATCTTGAAGGGAAAATATCAAAAATGTGGCACATGAGGACATCAATAATTCTAATTGTATTTGAAGCCCTCGGGTTGAATGGAAAATTTTCCGATAGACTCAATAAAGAGATTATTGGTAGCCCACGCCATAAAAAAATACGGAAAATTGTACTCACAAGCAGAGGTCACATATTTACGAAGAGCTTTATCTATGTAAAATGTATGTGATCTTAGATTTTTTTTTTTTTTTTTACAAAAAATGATCAGTGAAAAATGCCCTGAAGATATTTCTGACCTTGGGTATCTGGTTGGGACCCGGATGGAAATGTGTATACAACAGAAATATAAGGAAATAATAATAATAATAATAATAATAATAATAATAATAATAATAATAATAAGCACAATATACCGACTGAAACTGCAAAATATTTAAAAAGACAGCAAAGACGAATGCAACCGACCAGATACAGAAGCGATGGCAAGATAAACCGCTTCATGGCCAATACTCTGTCCGTACCAAAAAAGCTGACGTAGACAAAACCCGTACCCATCAGTGGCTACGTAGTGCAGGGTTGAAAGCGGAAATTGAAGGTTTTATCCTTGCTGCGCAGGACCAATGCTTGCTAACTAGGAATTATCAAGCACATATACTAAAATATTGTGTCAGCCCAAAATGCAGATTCTGTGATAAATATACAGAAACGATTGATCATCTTGTATCAGGTTGCACGATATTGGCGCCCACTGAATATAAAACCCGGCATGACAGAGTGGGCCAATATCTGCACTGGAAAATCTGTAACTTTTACGGGAAGGAAACTGAAAGGAAATGGTATGAACACCACCCAGACCCGGTTACGGAGATAGGACCTGTTACAATTCTATGGGACTACACAATACACACTGACAGAACAATCAAAGCCAACCGCCCAGATATTGCTATTAAAGACCACAAACAAAAATAAAATGCCTCCTTATTGATATGGCAGTCCCTGCTGACTGCAATGTATCTTGAAGATATTCAAAAAGCTGTCAAAATACAAGGAACTTGAAATAGAAATCTAAAAAAAATGTGGCATATGGGAACATCAACAATCCCTGTTGTAGTTGGAGCCCTAGGACTGGTTGGAAAAGATTGACTAATTGAAGGGATTCCTGGAAGTCCATGCCTCAAGGAGATACAAAAAATTGTTCTGACAAGTACAGCCCACACTTTACGAAGGGCTTTATCTATGTAAATTTTTTTTTGTCAGTGGAAAGTGTTATGATGCCATTTCTAACCTTAAGTCCCTGGGCGGGACCCGGAAAGAAATGTGTAAAGGCCAGAAATCAAAGAAAATAATAATAATAATAATAGTAATAATAATAATAATAGATAAAACATATAAAAAATATCAATAAATGAAACCAAAAAAGAAGAAATAAACAAAAGCCAATACTGAATCGTTCTTCGTTTACATTTTCATGCATCTGTGAATCTCTGATTCATTAAATGTTTTTGGTACACCCACGCGCACTTGACCAATATGGGCCTCGAGAATCACGTATATGAGAACTGATAAAGAAAAGCATCCGTACTGTTGCTATAACAACGGAGCTAATGTACACAGAGAGAAATCGCTTAGCACAGATTGACTTTGAACACTGTTACGCAAACTCTAGTCAAATTCTACCCTTGACCCTGGACTATCTGGAATATCTTTGCCTGCCTTTCTACACAGAACTGAGCCCCTGTTGAGCGATATGCACATAACCCAGTCCATGGTTTCAGCTATCATCTCTAAACTAGATCAACCTCAAAGCATGTGTACTTGATGGTATCGCTGCAAAAGTACTCCCGAACTGGCTCTTCTTGTTTGTAAATAGCACAACTGATTTTCGCTTGTTGGAAATCCTCTTCTGTCGTTCCTGTCTTTAATTCAAGCGAATCATCTGATCCTTCTAACTATGGACGTCTGCCTCATTTTTGGCAAAATTTAAGAGGCTATAAAGAACTCTGTATTAGTCAAGCATCTCACCTCGCTGGGTATTATTTCAGATTAGCAATATAGCTTTCGCTTCTGAAGCTGAACTGCTGATGTGCTAACAATTATTCCTGAAAGAGTCTTTTAAACGTTAGATAAGAATGGTAAAGCTCGAGCTGTTGCTTTGAACATCTCGAAGAAATTTGACAGCGGTTGGCATCATGGTCTTCTTTACAAGTAGAAAGGTTATTTCTGGACGAATTTTAAAATTGATTCGGTCTTTCTTATCAAATCGCGAAATGAAAGATTTTCAATGGCTAATTTAGACACTGGTCTATATACGACATCTGAAAAGTAAAAACTTACCCTGTTCTTCCATGTCAGAGGCATAGAAGTTCTAGCCACAGTGCCGGGCGATCAATCAACAGGTCTAAAAAGACATTCTGCGGTGTTTGCTTCGCTCAGTGCACGAGAAGAAGTGATCCTTCTGGTAGGACAAATAGTACCGTCTTCACCACGACAATGCACCTACACACAACACCTTGAGCATCAAACGTATGAGAGTCCAACGGTTTAATACTTAGAACCGAACACACACACACACACACACACACAAATATATATATATATATATATATATATATATATATATATATACACCTGAAATAACGATATATGCATTTCTAGAACAATACCAGTGAAAAATGTATGATAAAATAGAAAAAAAAGGTTTCGTGTAGCGAGTTTCGTTAGTTCTAAAGGACGAAAAGCGTCACACGAATTTTTTTACATTTGTCATATATTTTTATACACACACACACACACACACACATGTATATATATATATATATATATATACGTAAATTGAGTCAGACCGGAAACAGTAGCATTAATAAGTGCTCAATCCACGTGTAAAAAATTTTAAAAAAAAAAGCAGAGAATTCAACTGAACTCCTGATTTTTTAAAGTTATATATATATATATATATATATATATATATATATATATATATATATATTTGAACAATAAAAAAAATATTAAAAAATTAAAATCTTCAGACACACTATTTTTTTTTATAAATTTCAGTTAGATTCATCGACTAGTTACGGTCAACATGCTTTTTCTGCTTGTTAGTAGCAGTGAACTACAGGAATGAATGACTTGATGGAAAAAATGAACTTTATCTGTAGTTTTCATTTGTTTTTGCATATTTTAACAGTCCTTGTTATTTTGGTCAGTCCTTGTGTTGGACAGTCTCTTTTAAGTTATTTAAGGTAAGGGATCGATGGATTCATGCTGCTTGGTTATTTCCCTTGGTTATTTTGACAGTTTTATTGGTTCCTGGAAAGGGAATGTGTCTCTGTTAAGTGTGTGTGTGTGTTATTAGGTTCTTATGGAGTGAGCGAGTATATGTGTAAGCGTGTATATTACTATGGGTGTGTGTTACATTTGGCTCATTAGGGAGTGAGTGAGTATGATGTGTGTAAGTGTGTATATTAGTATTGGTGTGAGTATAAGTGTGAGGCCTCAGCACCTCCGCAAGTATGTCTATCTTGTGTGGGTGGGAAATGCAGGTAGGGCTAATTTGTGGGGTTATATATTAATTCTATCTATGTTGTGATTAAGCCCGTCTGGAGGAAGCGTTCTCAAGGGTCAAATCCACATTTTCATATCCTTCTAAAATCTAATGTCATCTGCTCTGAACTTATCTATTTTCTCAATTATAGTGAATTTGACATGGGTTTTAAAATCGTGTTTGCTTTTTTTTTACATGTGGATGCCGCTATAAATTCCTAAAAATGCATTGATAATAAAAAGAAAAAGGCAAAACTTAATAATAGCAACTATATTGGACACGACAGAGTGCAAAGTCAATTTGGGAGACAATTTCACAGAGACCCACCAACGGGGCGTATCATTGCTATCATCAGGGACAAGTTTTGGGCAGCTGGAAATGTAATGACGTTATTGAGCAACATTCAAGAGACGGCCGTCATCAAGCAGGCCCGGAAAAAGATCGCTAATTGAAATCCCTCCTCCTCCTATCTCCAAAGAAATCTGTGCGACAAATGCTGGTCGTTACTTTGAATAATTATTAAGCTGCATTTAATTTCATTTAATATATACAGTCTTGCGTAAATTAATTGAAACAACCGCTTTAGTTTGCATTCTTTCATTATACAGTCAGTTTTAGACCCACTGGAGTCACAGGGTGTAATCGATTTCTATTTTTCCTCAGATTAGGTCATTTTCAGTGGTGTGCAGTAATATGAATCTGTTTTCGGGGTGTATGCTGAAATTTGGCCTTGAAAAATATTATATCATCCGTGATTGCATCAGATTTATATCACGCCCAGACACTATTGTCTCGACTGTCGATTAGTTATCCTATGGCCATTGTCTGCGATGGACATTACTCCAAAGAATCGTACGAAAATTGTAACGCTTCACGATCACACTGGCAAGCCTTACCAGTGAGCGAATCAAAGTGCTATAGATTAGCTAGGAAACTCTCCTGAATTTAAATCCAGTCGAGAATCTGGGGTCAATCTGCAAGAAACGATTTCGTGGAATGGACATACAGAATTCTATCATGTGAACTTGGTCATGTTTCATTGTAAAAATATAAAAAAAATTAAATAATACCAGAACAATTAGTTTTGTTTCAATTAATTTGTATAAGGGTGTAATTTAAACCGTTAATCTTCTTTGCACATCAATAAACATTACTATTTCTTAATTTTAACCATTAATCTTGCTCGTAAGTCAATAGACACTGTATTTATAGTCATTTAAAGAGTGAGTACATTGGGATGGTACACCCTGTAAATAAAATACATGTACAATGAGCAAATCTTCTTTCTTATCAAGCAAGTGTGTAGTAACCATTTAATGAATATAAGCATTTAAATGTGGTTGTTATGACACGCTGATTTTTTTTCATTCATTAGTATGCAAAAGAAATGTAATTTAAGTCGGCGCCAGAATGCCATATCTGGGTCTTTTACAACTACTGATCTCGTATTCACGCCGAGCCAGCCCTCGGGATTGCAGATAAGAAAAAAAATCTACTGTGCAGCAATTCTATGATCGAAAATTCTTTTCTGGGGAAAGGGGTCTGAAGAGAATCGACTGGCTGTTTCCAGCTGATATAAATACAACAGCAGCTCAGATAATGACTATTTACAATGCAAATATACAGAAGAGCATCTCTGAACGTATTTTCTTAGCCAATAACATCTCAATGAGAGACTCATTAACAATAAAAAATATCATAATTCTTCTGTGTGTGGGCTGTCACGGCTCTCAACAACTTCCTATTTAATTTGTAGCAAAGGAGAGCGAGAAGTAGGGACTAAGCATAAACTAAAAGAAGACAGAGTGCATTGTCATCGGCAAAAATATGAACCCGAAATGCGATTTACAGGTTGGGAACACTAAAATTAAACAGGTGCGGAAATTAGAATATCTGGGATGTGTTTTCACAGAGGACGGTAAGTGCGACGCTGAGTTCCGAAGACGTATTGGCATGCCCAAAGACGTATTCCAAAAGCTAGGTAGAGTATTACGAGACATGAGGATTTCGTTGTCAACAAAGAAAAGAGTGCCACATGATGTCTGTCCTTCTTTACGGCAGTGAATGTTGGACGGTCTCCTCGAAGATGAAGAAGTGACTCGAGGCAACAGAGGTCTGGTTTAACAGAAAGATGCTAAGAATGCCATGGACCAAACATGAGAGCAACGATGAGGTTTTGGAGAGGATGCGAGCAAAGGGGAAACTTATATTTAACATCAGGAAGAGGCAGCTGAAATTTCTGGGACACGTAATGAGGAAGGAAGACTTGGAGAATCTGATACTCACAGGGTTGATAGAGAGACAACACGTGACATACCTAGCGGGCTTAAGCAAGTAGATGGCAGAACAGAGTCTAGAAGAAGTAGCAAAAACACAAAACTTATTGAGAATTACAAGGGATAAGAGGAAGGGACATTGCACATAAAAGGGGAAGATATACTTTGTCGCTCTACACAAGACTTTGCACTAACCTTCTTAGTCGCTGTTCTGTCATCCATTTACTCCAGCTAGTTAGCTAATTACCTCTGTCCATCTTTCCTTCAATAATCTCGGGCTACTCACCCGTATTACCCAAATATGACCACCTAAACGGTTAGGATTACGGGCTCGGCGTTTATATTAAGGACTAGTTTCCATGTGACAGAGAGTCAAAAGCCGAAGAAAATGTGCTTCCGGGCAGCACTTATCCAAAGTAGGAATCACATTCACAAATCGACATCTAATTAAACGGCACTTACATTTACTAATGTCTCAATAGTAAATCCATCATTGCTGACAAAGTTAACCTGGCCATTGGTCTCGAGAACGACCTCCAATTTATAGTTGACTGCTGTCATTTACTTATCAACGAGAAACGTTCCTGCTTCCTAACAGCATGGTTGATGCTGAACTTCACGTGAGCGCCTCGTTGCGCCTACTAGGTCTCACGCTGTCCACTGATATGAGGTGGAACAACTATATTGAATAAATAGCTTCATCTACCGCAAGAAAAGTTGGTTCTCTGTGTCGCGCCAGAAGTTTTATTCTCGTATGAGTCCATCCTTCACATCTCCAAATCTACTTTTTGTCCATGCATGGAATACTGTTACCATATAAGGTCTGGTACCCCCGCTGTTCATCTCGACAAAATCAAAAGATGGCTATGCAATGTAATCAGTCCCGACTTGGGATCTCGACTCCAGTCACTTTCTCATCGACATAACGTGGCTTTCCTTTGTCTTTTCTACAAATATTTTCATACGACGAGCTATTTTCACTGGTGCCCCAACTGCCTGAATTTAAGCGTGCTACTAGGATGGTATCTCAGTCCCACCCTTTAATTCTCGAAACAGTTAAATGTAACCGCCTCTTCTATTTCAACGGCTTCTTCTCTCATATTTCCTGACAGTGGAACTTCCTCTTACTTACTTCCCTGATAACTATAATCTTCAAAAATTTAAATGTAATGTCAATCGACATCTTCTGTTGCCTTGATCCCACTCCTTCTTTTTATTCTCCCCCGTTCTTACAGTAAACAAATGACATAATATATTATGAAATGGACTAAGAACGAGAATTATTTAGTTAAGATACGCTTCGAGCAGATATGAGCGTTCGAAAGAAATCATAGGAAGTTTGTAGTTCAAAAACAGTAATTTAACCTTGTTGACCAGACGCTTCCTCTGTAGATAAACGGTATAGCACGTCTGACTACTTAGCGGTTCTGTGTTGGATACAAAATCGATTCCTGTCGGAGGACACATATTTTCTTTGAGATTTCTCGGACATTCAGGCCGGCATATACTTTTCATTATCAACAGAGCATTTGCTTGAATATTTGTATTTATAAAAATAACGTCTAAACAAAAAATATATTAAAATAATTTTTGGAGTTGTCCATTTCATAATCATAGGTATTATAAAACCCAGGTTGTGTGTGTGTGTCTGTACGTTTATATATTGGATCGGATTTCCTACATTTTTCAACCGATTTCAACAAAACTTCACAGGACTACGTAAAATTACTGGCGGTGGTTCTGACAGCGCCCAAAATTAGAAAAACACAATTGTTTTTGCACGAAATCATTTTGAAAACACGATTAAGAGGCATTGCGAGAATGAAAGGGGGACAACTCATGTCGAGTTATACATATTATAAAACCCAGGTTGTTTGTGTGTGTGTTCGTTTATATATGGGATCGGATTTCCTACATTTTTGACTGATTTCAACAAAACTTTTTTTGGCAGGTAGTGTTTCTTATTGTCTTGCACACTTTTTTCATTATTTTTACATTCAGAATGCTTTAAAAATTCCATTTACAAGACAATTGTTTATAATAAAATTCTATTCAATCGGTAGACTCATAACGATTGAAAACAATGTTTTTGTTTGAGTTTGGGTTTGACCAATTCGTAAAAAAAAACCCCAAAAAACAAATTAAGACATGCGTGTCCGTCAACCTTAAACAATAATCTTTGTCAATTTTATTTTTCAGTCTTTATGATGGTCAATACTTGATCTATCTCTTACTGCTACATTCCCGGGCAACGCCGGGCTCTACTGCTAGTTATATATATATATATTCAGTCGTATGCAAAAGTTTAAGTCCACCTAACCCAAAAAACTGTTTTTTTTAATTCCCAGCCTTGTGATTGTATCAGATTGTTTATGATTGCATCATCCTATATGGCATCATATTATATGGCATCATCCTATTCAGCCATGTTAACAAACCATTAGTCCATTTTTTAAAAGTTTTCCTGTGTTTTTAATGTTAAAAAAATGTGAAAAAAAGCCAGTTTGTTGGAAATACAAAGACCTCAAATTTTGATTTTACACAAGGAAGATTTGCACAAGGAAGGACTTTCTGATAGGAAGATTTGCACAAAGAAGGACTTTCTGATAGGAAGATTTGCACAAGGAAGGACTTTCTGATAGGAAGATTTGCACAAGGAAGGACTTTCTGATAGGAAGATTTGCAACAAAGTGTCTTGTAGTAAAACGGCTGTTCATCAGGCGATTGTCAAATTCAAGAATTCTGGAATTTACGCCGACAAGAAGCGAAGGGGTAGACCACGAAAAACGACCCATTATGATGTCAATTTGATCCGGCGAATAGCAGTTTGATCTCCAACCAGTTCCTGTAAGAAAAATACGTTAAGCACTGCTTCTCAAAGGTACAAATCTTCATCGTTCGAATGGTAATCGCGACTTCTAGTTGAAACTCTCTAAAATTACTAAAAAAAATGTTATCCTCCTCTTCACGGGTAGGACCCGCTATGCCACGCCCATTGGAGCGAACCATCCTCATTCCCTTCGTGTTTCAGTAATGAGATGTATGTTCCATTCGAGCAGCTTCTTCCCGCTGAATCGCTGTTCTGTGGAACCGTCTCCCAAGTGGATGCTTTCTCGGTCCCTACAATCTTAACCTGTTCAAATCTTGGGTTAACCGTTATCTTCCCCACATATCCACATATACTGTACCCCTTACTCTGTAAACGGCTACCTCGAGTTGCTCCTAGGCCTTGTAGTACTGAGTAAACATCACAATAGAAAACGTTCCGTGAGTGTCAGTTTCTCCAAGTTCTCTCTCCTCATTTTCGGTTCTAAATATGAGCATCCTTTTTGTTTCAATTTTCCGTAAAACGTTATCGTTACTCAGATTTTCGGTCTTCTCATCATCCTTCAGTAGGATTATTTTTCTGTGGCCACAAGTTTATTAGTCATCTGTGAGATTGTCCTGAATTCACTGCCATATAGGTGGGGGGGAACGATGTTATCAAACAGTTCGTTATTCTTAATTTTATTGCAAATGAAATTTTCATAATGCTTTGTTTAGATGAGTCAGTCATTTAAGTGCCATGTGCGATATGCGCTTGGGCGTTTATGTCTTTTTCAATCCATGTAGGTTGTCATTTATTTCTGCGGTAGACTGGTCGCTAACCAAGACTATAGGACCCACTGTATCCTGTTATCCGACCCGTAGCTGAATATAACAAACTCGACTGGAATTCGAACTCGGCTTCCGATTATTCATTCCGAGCCGATATTCCTGACGCCACACACACCTCGCGCACACACACACACACACACACACATATATATATATATATATATATATATATATAACATTCCTGTGCACATTCACAGTATAAAAAATTACTAATCGACAACACACCTATCCTACACCATGAAAACAACAAATTCAAACTACAGATCCTAGAAGCAATTTATATTAAATATTAAAGTCGGCACTGAACAGAATTAACGATGAATGTTGCACTAATGCTTTGAAATGCCTGTAAAGGAACAGTTTTTTCATGCTTTAATGCGCAGATGGGCATGACTTTAGAAAAAAAATCCATAATGGATAATTTTTTCACGTTCTAATGAACGCTTAGCGATTGTCAACCGTTTTGTATTTTTTTGATTATGCGTTTAGCATAATCAAAAAAATACTGTAATGGAAAGCAACACACAACTTTGTATAAATACTTATACTAATGAACTACATAGAGTTTTGTACCACTTGCACCCCTGAAGATGATCATGGAAGAAGATCGAAAGTACTTGGGATATGAAAATAAAAGAAATTTAAACAGCAACAGCACACTTCTCTCATCAGTTAATATAAATACACGGAAGACTATTCGTGAGTATGAATGGGTTTTGTTAAAAATTAGCAGACATAGTGTCTGTAATTTATTCAATTAAACATGCCTAAAAAAGAATTTGCTGCCTAAATACACAAATTTTAATATATATATATATATATATATATTCCGACTTTTACTAGCAAGGAAAGCTTATTAACAAATATCTAGATTTCAACGATTGGCTGTTAGGATCATTATTCGTTTCGTCATTATGTCAATATTTATTGCTAATGTAGCAACGGGATGCGATAAGATCTGTGATATAGCTCTCTCGAAAATAATAATACGTTCGCGTTTTTTATTAGATGAGTCATTGTCATGGTTCTTCGCAAATTTTGAGCCAGTGTTCCTAGCCTTATCACTGTGTATCGGTCGATGCATACTTCCTCATTATCTGAAATTGTGACATGAGTCACAATCGTAATTCCACGAGTTGTTCAGATCGGTACTTACAATTTAATTTACACTGCATTAGAACCGATGGGTTGTTCGGCCATTTTCTTTTGATCATTTCTCCCCAAGCAAGGCGATAATGCCACTAAGGCGCAAGCTGGTTACGCTTGGAGTGAAAGTGAATGAGAAGAATTTAGTGTAGAGAAAAGACAATAAAAGAACAGGTTTGACGTAAGTTCCCGCTGTCTGTTCTACAAAAGATTTATTCATAGAAAATGCTTGGGTGAGCTTTTTGTCCCTGGTGCCGAGACTACATGAATTTAAGAGTGCTACTACATTGGCAATTTAGTCTTATCGTTTTACTGTTGAATTGTAATGCAAACTTCTACTGTAACTGATTTTTTTCTCACATTTCCCACCTGTTGAGATCTGTTCTGATTTTGTGCTTCCCTGATAACTACAACTTCTTCTGTCCTATCAGGTTCCTTTGATGTGCTTTCCACAATCCCCAACCCCCAATGTTCAATCTTCTCATTCGCTTTCTTTTTTCGCTTTCACTTTCACTTTCACTCCCTGCAATCCTTCTATATTCTAATGGCATTGTCGCTTTTCTTCGAGGTGAAATAATTAAAAAAAAAAAATAGATAGAAAATTGCGATTGACGATGCGTTTGAAGTTTCAACTTTGCGCGTCCATTTTATTTTTCGCGCCCATAGACGCTACGCGAACCGCAAGTCCACATTTTGGGGCTTGGTTAATCTGGCAAAAGGCTATCAAACGGAGATACTTTCAAAAAATTAATTTCACCCTAAGCAAAGGATACTGTCACTAGGACGCAGTTACAAGGAGTGAAAGAGAATGCAAAGACTTTAGTTGGGAAAAAGGACAATATAAGAACAGGTTTCAGTAAGACACAAGATGGCGATTGACGTTGCATTTAATATTTGGGAGTTTGTAGTTGGCAGGGAAGCAACAAATCGGAAGGGAGTTCCATAGTCGAGAAGTGTGGGAAAAGAAACTATTAGAATAGAACAGACGGTTGTAGCTAGTTCAACAGTAAAACGGCGAGACCTACCGGCCAATCTAGTAGTACGCTTAAATTCATGCAGTCAAGGCACTAAAGAGAAAAGCTCATCAGAACAGTTGTCATGAAAATATTTGTAGAAAAGACAGAGGGTAGCTATGTCACATCGGTGAAAAGTTATTGTAGTGGAGATGCCAGGTCAGTGTCGATTACATTGCAGATCCTTCTTTGAATTTTATCAAGAATCTCGAGATATATAGTAAGAGCACCAGAACAGATATGGCAGCAATATTCAATGCATGGACGATTGGTAGTTTTATAAATGTGCAAGATAGATTGTGACGATAAGAATTGTCTGATACGACACAATGAACCAACTTTCCTAGCAAGAGTCTAAGCATTTGAGTAAATATAATCACTACACTTCATATTGAAGCCGAAGGAGGCGCAAAGTCTTGTTCTTCTGGATTTTAGC
Source organism: Acanthosepion pharaonis (assembly GCA_903632075.3). Taxonomy (NCBI): domain Eukaryota; kingdom Metazoa; phylum Mollusca; class Cephalopoda; order Sepiida; family Sepiidae; genus Acanthosepion; species Acanthosepion pharaonis. The sequence goes on along the minus strand of CAHIKZ030005470.1, from coordinate 691,643 downwards.
CTCATCAATGCAGATATCAGGTAGAAAAATTACTCTGTGGTGATTAAATAAAGGCAGTTTTGTTTCGGATACGTTAAAATTTACAGTGCCATTGAATTTTTACTTTTTATAAATAAGTTCTTATTGAATATAAAAATAAATCTTTCGTCCTTTGCAACTAGTATCTTTTTTTAAAATTACCTATCAACCAAGTGGTGAGGGTTTTATTATCAAACCATAAAAAGCAATATTAGAAAATCGTGATCGATGCTGTCATCAATCATTATTAAAATTAATTATTAGGATTCGAGTGAATACTTTGTAATGCTGTGAAAAGATTAAATCTATTCAGGGAAATTACTTTATTAAAAAAAACAAAAAAAACGTAGAAAATTTAATTATTCCATATGATAATCCGAATTTCTTCTTTTCTTTTGTAAATTTCCCGACAAGCAAAATGATAAAGCCACTATGGCGCAAGAGGTGAAATAATATAAAAAAAGAAAAACATTATTCATATTTGATTCGAATCATATATATATATATATATATATATATATATATATATATATATATATATATATATATATCAAAAATGTAATGAGAACAAAAGGAATATAAATTCAAACGTTTCATTGAGGCTCAATACAAAAAATAGAGCAATATATATTCATTTTGTTAACCTTCTGATGAGATGCTTATGTTTAAGCATCGAAACAAATATGCATCTTTGTAGTGTTTACTTGTTTATTCGTATGTAATAATTATAATATATATATATATATATATATATATATATATATATATATATACATATATATATATATATATATATATATATATATTATATATATTATTCTATAAGCATGTTTGTTTTGATTTTAAATACACCTTCTTTTTTGCTTTTCGCTTGTACTTTTTAAAATCCTTTCACCATAAGTAAGGCAATAAAGCCTCTAAGTCGCATGTGCGGGTGATTATTCTGTGTGAAAGAATAGGGCAAAAAGGAAAACATTAATAAGGAGAGAGAACAATAAAAGGACAGGAATTCAGAAGATAACGATTGACATTGCATTTACATTTTTGAAGTTGACTAGAAAGCAAGAAGCGGGAAGATAGTTCCACAAGCAAGAACTGTGAGGTAAGAAACTTAACGGTTACAACTGTAAAACAATGAGACCTACCTGCCAATCCAGCACTTCTTAAAGGGATATCTGTACTTTGTTTTATTTACGAAATTTCAAGTTGAAAACTGTGCTTATGGTAGTGATAAATGCTAATTATTAACATTGGCTAGTCGCTCGTATCCGCGTAGAACGGCTAGTCAGTCCCTACCGCAGCCGCCCACTCAGGCACATTTATGTCTGTCCAACATCCACAGAACCCACTTGTGATTTATACTGCAAATACGCTGAGCCAACCTTTGTTACAGTTTCTGCGAGAGAGCGTATCATCTGGCGTGATAGTCTGAAAAAGTTCAGCACGATCAAAGCCTCGGTCATGATGATTTTTACTCTGTGCGAGAACAACCATCAGATGACCAATTCCGTCTACTGAAATTCCATACTTGCTGGCAATTTCCAAATCTGTCGATCACTGTGATCTCTCACCCAAAATAACAAGAACGAGTCACTTTCCTGAAAAAAATCAACCATGCTGAGATTCGAACCCCGGTTTCATGGTTAGAAAGCGAATAAGCTAAGCACACGACCCCTCGTCCATGTTACGCACCCGCTTCAACGAATTGGGAAAAAAGCACAGCATCAGTAATACCTATATAAGAAATTTCCAACACAATTACATACCCACATGCATAATATATTAAACCATGCCGGGACCTAATTTTCTAACCAATAACAGACGATATTCAGAAACATGGCAAAAAGATTTCGCAATACAACACATGCTATAAAATCAAATTTTCTATTGGTTAAAAATGTGAAATATTTGACCAAACAGACAAAACTAAATCCCTATTGTTCTAGAGTCTTTCGAGATAAATTTCTAATAAAACCCACATATTTCGATTTTCAGAAGCAAAGAAACTACTGAGTCCAAGCCGTTCAAATACCAGATGTGGCTACATAGCCCCCACTCACACCTGAACGCATGCTAAAAGAAACATGTCTTGGCGACTTCAATAACAAATCATCTCTAACAATAACAGATAGGAGATCAATGAAACTTCGCTGAAGATCAAAGGCTTTTCTCAGTCACAGATTTTACTGTGGTCCAACCATTCAAAAGTGTTTTTTTTTTCACAAACATAGTTTTTTTTACAGTGGACTAACTACTCAACAGTCTTTTTCAAACAGCTATTTATAGTGGACCAATTGCTAAAAGTCTTTTTTAAACCTCATATTTTTCTGTGTACCAACTATGCACAAACGTTAACACAACTAAATACAATAAATACTCCCTTTTGACTCTTTTGAATTCATGTACATATGTTTGCAAATAATCTAATTTAGTTTACAATCATAACCATGTTTTCTTTATTTTTATTTTATTATTGTTTAGAATTTGGACGTTCAGATTCTTAAAATAAAAGAAAAAATCCCTGGACGACCGAATGTCCTAGCAGTATTATAAGGTAGAATAGGACTAATAATTATCACTGAATTACAAGTGATTAAATTACTAAATCTAAAGTTAAATGTTTTCGTATTTCAATATTTGTTTATTGAAATTAATATTTTTCAAATATTTTTCAAATTATTTGAGTGTATTTGGGTAAAAAGCAGCACCTAATTATTTAAATTCGTATTTAGCAGTAAGATAAAAACAACTTAGTCCCTTTAAGATAATGATCATTTAGAACGAAAGATCTTTCATATAGTAAAAGTGTAAGATATTTGCTGTAGTGAAATGTGCTTTCTCTCAAAATACTTATCATCTTACAATAATATTTGAAACAAAATATAATATACATAGAATAGATTTGAAAATAAGCCTGTAAAAAAAAAAAAAAAGAACAGGAAAAAAAACGAAAAATTATAAATTAATCCAGTAAATAAATATAGATATATGTAGCACATTATGATAAAGCGTGTGACATGTAAGTACGCCACTACATTTTCGACTAAATGTCCATTCGGTTAAATATCCGTTCGGAGAAATGTCGCTCGGTCAAATATCCATTAGGCAAAAGTCCGAAAAGAAAAAGATTTATTGTATAATGTTGAGTTCAAAAAATGAATGCATATTTTTAATATTTTGTGTGATTTCCTTTAACTTGTACAATTGTTTCAATAGACCTGGCTTGGGTTGGATTCAAACCCTTCCCTATCTTCACAGGTACTAGATACCATTTCCTGTGGTTGGGCTCTCACAACTCAAGATCGCCTGGATTCTTTTGATGAATTCGACCGATTAGTTCTGTCAACATTTGATCCCTGATTTAAGTAACGGCTCTAATCTGGTTAATCTTTTAATCCGGTGAAACATTCATTAATCGTTCTCTGTTATGTTGAATGAATCTGTGATATGGAACTCCATAATGTTAAAGAACCTGACATCCATCCAATTCTTCTATCAAATATTCCTTCAGCAACAGGATGGATTCCATAAGAATCAAACAATCGCTAAGTTTAACAATTTTCTTGAACCATCTCTTTTTATGCAGTCAAAAAGCATCAGCCATTCCCGCCACAAAAGAAACGTTACTGGGTTTTTTTTTGTGTGCTACGTCTGTCACTTCGTTTTCCTGTCGTTCTTCTGACAAATTCACGTGATTCGTTTCATTGCTGTGATCTTATCCCAAGCCACTGTATCCAATCATTCATGGTTCTTTGACCAAGTTAATGTTGCCTTCAAATGCATTCTGGTTTCTCCACTGAAATGAATCTCTTTCGTCAATGTTCTTGAAGAATGCACTTAGTGTTCTCTGCTGACGCCAAATAGAACGAGTCGCAAACATCCATCACTTATCTATCAGTCTTCTTTGACTTTTTTTTTGCTGTCCTGATGGGTCGCTTTATTATCCATGGCTGCAGCTTACGAAACTGACCATAGCTGGGTCAGTGCAAAACCATTCCAGTTCTTTGAGACTTTCGAGAGAATTTCTGAAATGCCGCTTCTTGACATTCAAATTTCTTTAAGGATGACAAATTGGTTCATATTCTTGGCCGTCTTCACTGCCATCATTCTAGTTTCGTTGGAAATTTTCGCTATGATTTCAAGTAATGAAAAAAAATACATGCAATAGATGTCAGAAAGAACCTTTTCTGTAGAGAAAATTAGCTCTGTTCCGAAAGCGAAAACGAAAAGAACAAATAGTTGCTTTTTCGTGGTGGAACAGAAAATGGAAAAAAAAAGACGTCAGTTGGCCGAATAATCTTGAAGGCAAATTTTTAGGTGTCGTCTGGCATCTCCTCTCGTCATTCAGAACTTTGTTTCCAAAATGATCATTAGGAGTTAAAAAAAAACAAAAAACAGTTTAATTACCAACATCAGTGCGAGTTTTAAGGTTCAAAGATATTTTAAATGGGGGATCACTGAAGGAGAATGGTAAATAAAAAGGCTTGCTAGATGAATTACGACTGAGTAGTGAGTTTGGCCCTCACTGGGTACTCCACTCTTTCGGCCTTGTGCCGCTTCTAAGCTACGTTTAGAAAATCAACATATAGAACGTAAGTGAATGTAAGAAACCTGACTGGAATTCGAACACGGCTCTTTGATTCCCCCGCCACACCAGCGTGCCACCTTCGAAAATTTCTGTATTTTAAAATGGCCTAAGACTTTTGCACGGTACTTGCGGCGCAACGATATTTCTCATCCTTCTATCTGAAGCTGACCTTGTAATTCACGCTACATAAATCGAACTGTGGCTTTTAGTTCTAATATTCACTGGCCTCCTTTGGAATCAGAACAGCGAAATTTGCATCATACTACGCCCCCAACGCTATTTTTCATGACGGCCAACTCATAAAAATTTACATATTTACATATTCGCGCCAGCAGGAGACGTTTCGCCGGGCGCTGAGTTAAATCTCTGTAAGTGACTTGGCTCTCAAGATGTCGTTGGGCTGTCAACTCTAATTCGAATCATGAAAGAAGAAATATCCCAAAAGCCCTTATCTTACGATGCAAAGAAATTCTTAAATTATTGTTGCTGTTTTTGTTGTTGTTATTATTATTATTATTATTATTTTTAGAAAGTAATCAGTTCTGTGCTCATGGTATTTTTCTAAGCGTAGCATAGATGTGACACAAGGCCGAATGTATGGGGCACTTAGTGAGGATCAAAGTTACTATTCAGTTGTAATTGGTCTAGCGAAACAATCTTTGTTAACCATTAAACCATGTCGAAGTTCCCTGGTCATTTTATAAGCTGAGTTTACATGTGGCACAAGGCCAAAAGTATGGGGCACCCAGTGAGGATCGAACTCACTACTCAGCCGTAATTGGTCAAGCGAGACAATCTTTGTTAACCATTACATCACGTAGAAGTGCTTTGGTGATTTTCTAAGCTGAACATACATGTGGCACAAGGCCGAAATTATGGGGTACCCAGTGAGGATCGAACTCACTACTCAGTCTTAATTCGTCTCGCGAGACAAGCTTGTTAACCATTGCACTACGTCGAGGTGCCCTAATTCCTTCTTACACAGAAGTTTTTACTACTAACTGATCTGCATTAATTGCCGAACCCCAAGAAAAGGAAGAATTGAGCAGTGTCAAATAAGAACAAGACAAGATATTCCGAGATATGGACACAGGTACGAGAAAAATCTACACTCTTAGATTATAGGAAGGTTCCCTGAATGTTTCCTGGAACTACAGACACCTGAAGACGGCTGGAGAGTACAACGGCTGTACCTATTTTTTTTTTTTTTAGAAAGGAGTAAGATTCATAATATCGGCTACACTTTGTTTAATAAATGTATTGACATAAACGTTTTAATAATATTCTTTAAATTTTAAACAAAGTTGTCAAACGATGCAAAGAAATTCTTAAATTATTGTTGTTGCTTTTATTATTATTATTATTATTATTATTATTATTATTATTATTATTTCTTTTAGAAAGTAATCAATCCTGTGCTCATGGCAATTTTCTAAGCTTAGATGTGACACAAGGCCGAATGTATGGGGCACCTAGTGAGGATCGAAGTTACTATTCATATTACATATCAACCACGATAAGAATCAATCACTAACAACTGATTTTAGAATTTCTTTTTGTACTATTTATTTCTGAAAAATAAAACTGTTTCAGTGATGACTGTTTCCTCGCTTAGCTTTTTACTTTAATGTCGTGTCTTTTCACGAGGTAGTCGTACATTATTCTCCACAGTTTCCTTTTCTTATCTATGACTAGTGCAGTAGTTTCTCATTTCTTTCTCCATGATTCTGAAATCATATTTTTACTCCTTTTAAACGGGTTACTACTCAAGACTACAGATTGCAGTCTATTCTGCTATTTAACCCTTAGCTTTAAGAAATGGACTCATGTCTTTCCACATTCCCTGAAGATTAGCCGAATCGATAAACATTTAAAGAAGGCCGGAGAAAAAAAAAACTGGGAATGTACTTCTTAGAAAAGTGCAAAATTCATGATATGGGTTATAAATATTTCTAATAAATATAACTATTTCTAATAAATATCAATTTTTCTAATAAATATAAATATTTCTAATAAATATAAATTTTTCTAAGAAATATAAATATTTCTAATAAATATCAATTTTTCTAAGAAATATCAATTTTTCTAATAAATATAAATATTTCTAATAAATATACTGTAACATTAAACAAAAACAAAGAAAAAAAAAACAAATGAACAAAAAAAACCCTCTATTGCAGGCCATGACAAAATCCTATCAATAAGTAACTGATTTTAAATTATTAAGTTGAGCCAGAAAATCCCGACTCACTCAGTAAGCGGAAAGAAAACAAAAAATCTTGAACTCTGTCTAGTGGAATTTTCAAAGAGTACCACATTTCGAGCTTGTTCTAAACGGTAAACAACGCTAAACTCTGTTGCCAGTAGCTAAGACCGCGTATACGACAAACTAAAGAAGGAGTATCCTGCTTTGCTTAGTCGAAGTTGGGCTTTCTTTCAGCAAGACAATGCGTAGCCACACACTGCCAGGTTGACTAAGGAGAAATTTAGACAGATGGACAGTATTGAGACTCTTCCACATCCACCATTCAGTCCCGATGCTGCTCCAAGTGACTATGGCTTATTCCGCTCAATGGCGCACTTCATCCGCAACCAGCGACTCAAAACTTTTGATGAAGTAAAGGAAGCTTGTTTACAGTTTATATTTACAGTTTATATATATATATATATATATATATATATATATATATATATATATATATAGTCAGGCGGCCTGATGATTGCGTCTAGCATGAAAAACAGCCTGTCGACTCTGAGTGTTGATTTTTAATCTTCACTTTTATATTTACATACGCCCTATCTCTGATATTGAGCACTTTATCCCACCTTAAAACTATATTTCTTCATATATATATATATATATATATATATATATATATATATATATATATATATATATATATATATATATATAACATAGCAAAGCAGGGTTTGAGGAGAAACAAAATGGGGGTGTCTTGTATATCATATGATGATTCTTCTGTGATTTCTGGAGAAGCTATGTTTAGGACTTCAGATTCAAACGGGCCGGATTCATCTACTACGTTTCAGGCGAGGGCATATTCCGTGATGGGGAAACGGCGAGTCTTGCATTTTTCCAATTTGAGCCAGCGTTCCTTTCTAATTCTCTAAAGTATATATTCCTAAAGGGAAACGACATCATATGTCAAGAAGCTGTTTGAGGCCAATTTAGCCTCTGCCCGGAGCGTTCGGTGATGGGGCGATAACGAAAGCAACCTCTCGGTGTGTCTACTCTAAACTGACTAAATAATTTGCCAGTCTATGAAGTGACGTCACTAATCGCTCAGGTGAGCCATGTGACTTATCTTCTAAAGGGAGATAATCGCCTTCTAGAGCAAGGACAAAAGAAGAGGAACAGAAAAATTAAAATGATCGGGTAGAGGAATGAGGAATCAGGAGGACATTTACGTTTTTGAAGATTAAAGTTGGCTGAAAAATATGGAGGCGGAAAGGAGTTCCACAATCAAGAAGAGAGAGAAAAGAAACTGTTAACATAGAACTTACGGTTACATTTAGTCAATTCAGCTCTAAATTGGCGAGAACTCATCGCAAGTACAGTACGCCGCTTTAATTCTAATTGTCTACGTGCCATAGCGAAAACCTTATTCGAACAGTTGCCATGAAAGTATTTAAAGAAAAGGCAGAGGGGAGCAACTTTACGGCAGTAGGAATGTAAGTAAAACCAGGACGCCCGACCAGGACCAAATAATATTGCTTATTCTTCTTTGGATTTTATCAAGGATCTTTCGATATATAACGGGAGCACCAGACCATATTTAGAATATTCGTCCATGTTTAGAATATTGCTATAATCTAAACATGGACGAATGGTAGACATGTAAATATCTAAGATAGATTCAAAAGAGAAAAATTGTCTCACCCGACACAGTAAACCAACTTTCTTAAGATCTGGCCTAGCAATGGATTCAATATAACCCACGAAAGCACAATGTGTCAGTATATTTACGTTAGCATCAGACATGCTGATAGAAGTTAGATCTCCCAGATGATTAGAGAGCAGTTTAGTTTTAGAAGTGTTAAATTTAACAAGCCATCCTTTGCCACACTTACATGACAGTAAATGTCGTGGAGTCTCCTCAGAGATAAAGAGAAAATTGGAAGCAAAAGAAATGTCGTTCTACAGAAGGATATTGAAAATTCTATGGAATATGCAATAAGGAAGTTTTAAAGAAAAAGGGGGAAAAACAAGACTTTGTAGTGAGTTCGAATAAAAAATAAATTAATAAAATATGAAAATAAAACATAAACATAAAAGAATTCAAAGTTAAAATAAAGCAACAGTTTTTCTTTAAAACCATTATCTATTTCTCTCCCTCTCTTTCTCTCAGTATCTATAATCCCTTTTCTATGCTTCTCTCTCAACTAAAGAGAAGGAAACACTAAAATAAAAAAAGAAGAAAAAATGACTGAACCTGGCCGAAAAATCGGCGGGAAAATGCGAGAACAGAGCTAATTATTTATGAATATAAATTATATGAAAATAAGACTCAGGTACAATTTTCGCTATATTAACATATATATATGTTAACATATTAACATATATATATGTTAAGAAATGGACAAAGGCCCGACAATTTATTTATTAAAAGACATTTTTATGTTTAACGTTGTTGTTTACAGATGCAAAATATTTAAGCAAATGCTCTGTTTATGATAAACAGTATTAAATAACATTTACCGGCCTGAATGTCGAGAAATTTTTCATAGAAAATATTTGTTCTTTGACAGATTCGAACCTGCATCCTATACGGAACCGTCATATACGCTGACGTGCCTTAACCGTCTTGGCCACAAAGAACCTTTATAAACAGTAAATTCGACCTTGTCTACCGGGTTCTTTGTGGCGAGACGGTTAAGGCACGTCAGCGTATATGACGGTTCCGTATAGGATGCAGGTTCCGAATCCTGTCAAAGAACGAATATTTTCTGAAAAAATGTTCGACATTCAGGCCGGTAATGTTATTAATATTGTTTATCATAAACAGAGCATTTGCTTAAATACTTGTATCTATAAATAACAACGTTAAACATAAATATCTTATATATATATATATATATATATATATAAACAAAAAAACATCGGAAAATAAAATATTGGCCAATCAAAAAATTTAACACAATGAGACTTGTTATTAGCCGAAACTAAGGTTCGTGTCAGAGTCTGGTCAAAAGTATATAAACTAACAACTCTGGGCTAGACGAGCAGCATGAAGCGGCAAGAGAAACCACGGAACAAGAGACGACTGAAGTAGTTAAGAGCTTATCGGCTCATGATATTTCCTGCCCTTCTTAGGACCAAGAAAAATACAGTAAATTGACGCTGACCTATTTCGAAAATAAATCTACTATCAAGGTCTGACGACGAAAACTACTCATTACCGATCCGAAAAGAACTTTCTCCTGACGGCTACCAATATCCGCCTTTGCTGCACGGAATATTAAAAGACTCGCTCTAAATAAGGTAAATAAAACATATATTATTTATTTGGTACCCTTGAATCTGTTCGTTTTAATTTCAAAGTTCCAATAAAATAATTTTCAAAGAATCTCTTGCACAACCAACCACAACTTATTTATATCTAAACCTGCACTATTTGGCGAACAAGTTCACACAATATTTGAGCCTATAGATAAATACTGGCCGGGCTTATACTTTATTTTTTACTAATGTTCACCCAATACAAGGCCCAAGAGCTACTCACGTTAGAGGGTTACTGTGTGGTGTCGTATTAGCGTAGGAAAGGGCTACAAGTAAGTTCATCTCTGCAGGAAAGATAACAGCTAACACTAAACTTGAAGCGGTCAAGATTCAATTAGTGAATGAATAAATAAATAATTAGGCAGACTTCTGGTGTTTCTAAAGTCTACTTCGACTCTATAGATTTTAGAAGCAACCAGAAACCCAATACTAAACGAAAAACAAGGAATAAACCTCTAATCTGTTTAGAGGACAGAGGAGGAGTATGAACCGGACGAAAGACAAAGCTATCTACTCCTATAAACTTACCGTATATGCTGGCGCAGAAACCGACTGGGCACATAAAAAGAACCTCAAAATGTCAGGTTAAAATGTAGGTCTCAGGCTGTATTCACCGTAAAAGATTACCCCCTAAGTTAAAATGCATTTTATTGAATATATTAAATAAATTCAGTAAGCATATCATTTCTTTTCACTCAAATTGTAAGGAAAACAATTGGTGGAGGAGATATTGTCAATGAACTACTGAAATCATGTCATGCGAGAGGGTTTGTTTTTTCCACTCGAATCATCTTTTCTGTTTACACCATAATGTCCTTGCATGCCGCAAAATATTATGTTCATGGCAAAGTTTACTGCCTTCATTTTTAAACATGTTTCATTTTCCATTTATTACCGATAGTTAGATTGGCCATGATTTTTTCTTGTTTTAGCTGGATTCTAATAATTTTACCCTGGATAAAGCTAAAGTAATAAAAAGAGTTATCCTCCCACGTGACGACAAGAACTGGCTAGTACGCTAAACTATGATTACCAATTAATTCATTGAATTATTACGATAAACAGCTTTTTTTTTCCTGTCTGACGAAAAGGTTTGAACGCACACAAGAGGAACAATTGCTTTTTCACAGCCACTGACGATGGTTTTGGATTTCTCTGACGAATATAAAAGTTTTATTGTTGTCGCAATCATAGTAACATATTATATAAGAAAAAAGAACAGGAATTACACTTTTCATTTACTATAATGTGAATTAACATTTCAGTAGAAAAAATTTGAATAGTTACTAAGTGAAAAATTAGCCAATAGCCAAACAGTCAACAATAAAACTTCAGGATTTAAGGTTCACATTTTATACCTGGAGTATAATACGCCTCATATTTGGAGGGAGTTTTTTTTTAAGGTGAAATGGTCGCATTGTACTCCGGCATATATGGTAAGTATGTATGTAAACATTGGTCTTGAGTGTGTTGGAAAATCAAATGACCGTGTTTATAATTCTGCAATCTATAGGGAAGTCATTTTTTAAAAATACTTAAGTCTTTAAGTAAGTATTGGTAATGTTTATACTTGAATCTATAAGTAATAATTATTTGGGTTTATACTTAAGTCTACAGGTAAATATTGGTAATATTTGTTCATGAATCTATAGGTAATCATTGTTCGGGTTTATACTCGAGTTGTTAAGTAAACATAGGCGGCGTTTATACGTGAGACTATATAGGCAGATTTTGGTTATAACCGCGCCCGCAAGTTTGCAAACAATTGGTTGGCTTGTTTTAGGAAAACGTCGCTAAATTGCAGGAGAAAAATGTCAGTTCGAGTTCTAAGCGATGGGAAATGAGGTTAGCATTCTAGACCCCACCCCTGAGGCATTCCTAAGCAAGACGGTCTCAGACCAACCGACAGTGACTAGCTTTTATTGGTTGCAACTTTGATCCAACTAATTTTAGGGCAATGGGGAAGTACTTTTTGGAAGAAGGATACCCGGTTTAACGGCTGAAATTATTTTGTGACACTAATTTAAATTCACGAAGACACTAATAGAAGTATGGCAGCACATGAGGGTAATCTGAATGCAAAATTCTAATTTATTGTGAAATTAATTTCATTGCATAAAAACAGGGCAATTAATTTGCAAATCGACATTTCTTTCTTCTCATGAGAGAACCCAAGTGAGGGAAAGAATATTTAGAAGAAAAATAGACAGACTGAAGAGTAATAAATTACTTGTATTATTTACATTATTCGGACTGTTATCCTCATCTTCGGCTGCCAATTGTAAATACCGACCTTCTTTCATGAGAAGTCTATATCACTGAGATAGAGGAAGATTTATGAAGATTTGTAATTTGATAACGACTGTTATCCTCATCTTCATAGCCATATGCTTCAGCCTTCTTCAGGTGATTGGAATTTTGAACCGAACCCTTTATTGCGTCCACCGGGAGAGACTGTTCTAGTTCCACGTGTAATGCCTCTTCCAGATGTCTCAGTTATTTACCTTAAACTCAAGTTTCCAAGTTTTGGCTCACTACTGTTGTGGACTGGTACTGAACTCGCAACTCTTTGGGTCTAGTCACTGGATCTCAACAATCTAGAACAATCTACTCCGATGGACGAAATAAAGGGTTCTGTTCGAAATTCCAATCACATGAAGAAGGTCGGAACGTACAACGGCCGAAATGTTGTGGGTATGGCAATGACGATGAGGATAACAGTCCGAATAATGTAAATAATGTGAATGAATCATACGATCATCTCAAGGATATAGGCGAGTAATAAATTGTTTGAATAAAGGCAGTAAATTGTGAGAAAGTTGCGGGTTGGCTTTTTGAGAAAAAGAAACAAAATAACAAATTCCCAAATTTAGCAGCGAAAAATTATCCAAATAACAGGCAGTATATATTTATATATATATATATATATATATATATATGTGTGTGTGTGTATATATATATATATATATATATATATATATATATATATATATATATATATATATATATATATGTTAAAAAGAGAGAAATAGAAAAAATTTTTGTTGTAAAATAGATTTAAAAAAAATATCATCCTCTATTTTCCATAAAGAAGTTAAACAAAAGCGGTTATAGACATTTTTCAGGCAATGCGTAGAGGTTTCCAACATATTTAAAATGATTTTTTTGCTTAATTTTTCGATGTTAAATATCCCGATATGAGACATTGTCTCTTTCAAAGAAATAACCAAAAATAGTATATATATATATATATATATATATATATAATTATTTATTTAAAAATATGATTTCAACGCTACATAAGAGTTCTCATGTTTCAAAACAAGAGCCGAAATCTTCAATATAATTATTTGAATTAAATTGAAGTACCAGGTTATGTTCCATCTTCAAGCGAAATTTTTTTGGGAATAACTGAAATTTACGCGTTTTGTAAGCATATTCATTATTGGAATTAAAATTACTATGGTAACGGCTAGAGCAATTGTTAAAAGAAAAGGGCCGTAAGAGTTAATAATTTGTATCAATATCTCAGTTACATTCAAAGACGTCAAGTCAGGGTAAGGTTGGGGTGTCCAAATTTAAAGCGGAAGTTGACATCGTTTAGTCTGGTTAAGTGTCTATGGAGATTTCTTTATTTTTTATTTAATTTTTTAGTTTCTTCTGGAAGGGTTTTGTGTATATAAAAAAACTGCCATAAGTCGCTAACATTTGTTTTTTTGAGGACTTCATCAAGAGTTATCTTTTTTTTGTAGGGCATTTATACTATTTATTTACACTATGGAATTTAAAAATTATTTTATTGCTTGTTTGTTTTTATGCTAATTATTCAATGCGAAAATTTGATGATGTCGGCAAAAAACCGTTAACTCATGTCTATTTTTTAATAGATTTTTATTATTTAGAAACTTAATGTGTAGTTTTTCATGTAGGCATAAAGGGCATGGGTCATCCCAAGTTTTACAAGTTCTAGTTTTGTTTATAATTTTCCATTTTACTTTTGGTGTTTTATTCATTTCCTTCAAATGCCAAAAATATCTAGATAGAGATGTCTGATTTCTTTTATTTATATTGTTGAAGGAGCACTTATGCTGCCTCCATCTGGTTTTAAATTCATTCTTCGTAGACCCAATGTATATCATATTAGTATTATAACTCTCAATGGATGAGATAGTACATTGGTATACCACATATTTTACACGGCATTTATTTTCCAATGGGCAGTCTTCTGGATTTGCCAATCATATAATTTTCACTATTTTGTCTAATTTAAGTGTAGGATTTTTATCAATACCATTCTGGCATGGGGTTTATTCAGATTTTATTACGTTTTTTTTATTATACTTTCCTAGATTTTCAGTGCAGCTAAACTTAATTTTAGGGTGTTTTTTATTAAATGCTTTACTAAGTCTACTATTCTGTTACGAAAGTGTTTTTCAGTTAAAGCTAGGAATTTAAGGTTCTAGCTTTGGCTTAACTCATTTGGTTGAACGGAGGGGTATAACAAAATGTTTTTCTTTTCTATTTTTTTCTGGTTAGTACAATCGTTTTTATAATTGATGTTATTTAACATTTTTATCCACTATTTTTTAGGGCTGCGTTATAAGCAAATTACTGTGTTATCGTAATATTTTTTATTAGCGGAGTTAATGCTGATTCTATTCTCTATTGATGAGGTAGATGTTTAATTATGGATGGAGGGTGGTTTGACTTGGGTGTATAAAGGGGTTAGTATTAGGTTTCTATAAGGTTTTGTATGTTGTTTATTAAATATAGAGTTACGCCGGAAGTTTACCCTTTTAATTTTAGTACAGATTGTTGTTTTAAATTTAGATTTAAAAATTTACTATATATATATATATATATATATATATATATATATATATATATATATATATGTTTGCACTTATTTGATTGGTGTTACTTAACATTTCCGATTCTAGAGTTTCGTGGATGGACCTTCACCAATCCAGCCCGTCCACCCTGCGAGGATATCAGTTTTTCTGTTTTTCTTTTATACATGCACTTTTCATTGCTACAAGATTTACTTTTCTTTTCATAGTATTTGTATGTGGTGTGTGTGTTTTTGTGCGTGTGTGTTTTCGTGTGATATTTAAAACGTAATGGATTTTTATTTATCAATACGACAGATTTATATCACCTTAAAATTTTTTTTCGATGCATGCTCATATTTGAATAGACTCTCCATTTATTTATTTATTTAACAGCATGTTTATTTGTTTTGCGTCTGTCGGCCTGAATATTCGAGAAGGCACATTAAAGGCGAATATACGCAGGATTTCGAACCTGCGTCCCTCTAGGCACAGGGAAACCGCCACGAGATCCGACGGGTTTAAAGCGACTAAAGGCAGAGGGTAGAAGAGTTTGATTCAGGCCGTTCTCAAGCGGATTTTGTGCGAAAGTGAACTCCACACATTATGCGGCATTTGAACTCGGATCACTGATTCCACTTTCAGTGTCGGTGACCAGAATGCCAATAAAGGGGACCTTATTACATAAGACACTGCGGGTAGTGTGACAGTTATCGGAGCCGAAAGTGAAAATGGACCGAGTTCAAATTCTCACCAAGTCTTTTGCATTCATTTTCAAACAAATGTCTTTGAGAAAAACATAAATCCGTCATAATTAAGTCAGTTGTGGAGGGAAATGATCATCTACGTCATAAAAGAAATTAAATAGAAACAAATGATGGAAGAACTATCTAGCTCGATAGCTTCCCAGTCTTGATTGTGTCTATGCGGACTTATGAGTAATGAAAAGTTTTCCATTTTACAATCCCTTTCCCATAGACAAAATGTTAGCATTATTTTAAAATCACCCTTTGTCATATAGGGAAAACATTTAACAATAAAAACAAAATTAAAACAAGCTTTTATACCTATTGTCGACCTTGACATTATCTGATCATCAACAACAGTTTTCAAAATTTAATGAGCAAAAAAATTCACCCGGTAGATATTTATGTTGCCACAACACGAAGAAATATCTGCAGTAATCCTATTTTTTTTTAAATTACTGTTTTTGCTTTTCATCGCGTTTTATATTTAACTTGATTTATTTTTAATTTATTTTATTTTTAATTCATTTTTTTTTTTTTTTATTTATTTTTAATTTGACTTTTTTTTCCTCATTTTTCTATCTTATTCCATTTGGTCCAAAATAATTTAATTTTCTGCAGAATTTTAAATTCTCCTTGCAGAACTTCATGCATTATTTTTGTGTTGCTTTTCTTTTACAGAATTGTCATACATATATATATATATATATATATATATATATATATATATATAGCAACACTGATGAGCTGCGAAACAGTCTGTCTGGGGGTTACAATATATATATATATATATATATATATATATATGGAGATTCTTCTGTGATTTCTGGAGAAGCCATGTTTAGGACTCCAGATTCAAACGGGCCAGATTCATCTACCATGTCCCAGGCAAGGATATATTCCGTGAATGGGAAACGGTGACCATTTCCTTACAAGGAAACAAATTGCATTCATTGAAACAGTATCCAGTATGTCTTCGTTTGGAATTTACCAAATCTTTCTCTTACAAGACTTTTTCAGAAAACATGTATCTGAAGTCCAGTACTTGTTATAGCTCTTTCCAGCATTGATGGCAGTTTCCTTCCGAACCTTGTATTTGAAGTGATGTGGAATTTTAACTTCTTAATTTACATTTGCTATCCATTTTAGTTGTTGCTGCTATTGGTATTCACCCATTAATGCGATTTCTGATATTCAGTACAGTTCGGTGCAAATTCATTTTTAGCCAGTGATCTAACTTATATACGATCTATCGCTAAAGATGCAGGTAAAACGATCGGCTCCCTGAACCGCTGCAGAATGTATCTGACTCCTCATGCTATGCTCAACATTTAGAAGAGAAAGATCAGTTTGTACTGTTGACATATTTAGCCAGGAGCTACCTAGACCTCTCTTTTCGGTCTTGATAGAGTTTAAAAGCGTCTCAGGGTCCTTATGGTAGAAGAATTATTTTTCACCTCCCAGCCTCTCTCTCAAAGGCGGGATTTGGCAAGCCTCTCCCTATTCTATCGTTACTACCATAGGAAATGCTCGGATGAACTACATTCCTTGATTCTGCCAGATGTGACGTCTAAGCTAGGACCTAGCATACTACATACATAGCAGCAAATCGACTACATTCCATCGGAGAGAAGTAGGTTCAACCTAAACAGCTTCTTGCGTATCACTGCTCTGTGGATCAGACTCCCGATAACTAAAAACTACGCCTGGCACAACCAATTATATGATCAATTTAATTTTCTAAAATTTGTTATAACTGATCCATAAGCCGAGGCTATTAAGTATTTAGAATTTGCTAATTCCACATTTTTGGGATGGATTCACAGTAGGTACCCCACTGCTTTGATTTCAATCCCATAACACATATTTTTTTTTGTATTTCTGTAGCACCATTCCACAATATCCAAGAAACAATGGTCTATACCAAGACCCAAGGGATTTACAAAGCCTTTTTACACCATTGAAATTAGTAAACGCATCTCTGCAGCTTATAGTTTAGATATTTCTTAACGGTCTGATACCATGAATGGCATCCACATAAAAGTCTCTAACAAAGGCTATTTATTCTATACATTCCAACCACCTGAAGAAGGCCAGAGCGTACAACGGCCGAAACGTTATGATAAATATGGCAACACAGATGAGGATCATAGACCGAATAATGTAAATAGTATATATATATATATATATATATATATATATGATGGACTCTCCCGTCGATTTCGACGTATGAGGTTCGGACAACCCATATTTATAAAATTCATTTATGCTTTTGCCTCTGATGACTTTTTTAGTCCAGCAAGGGATTTGCAAACAAGGCCACAAATAGAACATGAATGTGGATTTAACGTTGCAGACATTGGTGGTGCGGCTGCCAGTCGTTTTGCTCTTTCTCTGTTTTCTTTCAGTTGGCTTAAGCTTTCAGACTGTAACTTCTGGAGACCTTCAAAACACCTTGATCTCCATCCTATGGGGTCACTCACTTCATCTTCAAGACTCCTGTATGGTATGTTCACTGCAGACAAGTTACTCTTCAACATTTCTTTTACCACCTTCAAACTGACTGTACATCGCAATTTTGGAATTCTGTCATCGGGCATCCTCAAGACATGACCAGCCCACCGCAATTGCGTGATTGAATAAGGAATGATTCAATGCCAGATATTTTGCATCTTGTGAATAATTCGGCATTTGATACCTTGTCGCGGGCTAGGCTAAGACCACATATGGCGCGTAGACAGCTTTTGTGGAAAACGTCAACTTATATATATATATATATATATATATATATATATATATATATATATATATATATATATATATATATATATATATATATATATATATATATATATATATATATATATATATATATATATATATATATATATATATATATATATATATATATAGACACGGTGGATTAATGGATAGCGGCTTCGATTGAGTAATCGCAGAGCCGAGTTCAATTCAAGTCAAATCCATTACGTGCTAATACCCTTTGGGATAGGTGAATCCTTCTTCTCCCTCCAGCTATGGGTAAAGTAGCAGAACAGACTGGGTTCTATAGCCTTGGAGTGCAACTGGACTAGGGGAAGGAAAACTCTGAACTCAAAACCTGCGGAGGGTCGTTTGGGGACCTTGTGGCACGTAGTACACCAGGTCTCTTTATTCGGCCCTTCAAAAAGTGTGGATGGTCCTGCACGAAACCTTCACCACTATAATCAAATGTCATGTGCTGTTGTCGTACTGTCGGTTTCCTAGGAACTGATCCGATTGACCTTCATCCGTCGAATTCGACAGGAGAGTCCAATATATATATATATATATATATATATATATATATATATATATATATATATATATATATACACTTTAAACGTTATTTAGGTGAATACACATATTTGAGTAAACGCACCATTTAGAAGAGTTTCTAGCAAAAACAATATGATTCAAGAACATCATTTCCTCACTTTCGTTTATTAGAAAGTTAGAATTGTATCACTTCATGGCTGATTTTTCTACCAACCTGATGAATATTTATGAGCGTTCTTAAATGATAAAAATAGAAACCAATCACAGTTTTGCTCTTGTATATAAATGCTTGCTACAAAATAACATCCTTGTATTTGTCTTGATAATGTCCTTCAGAGAATGTGCTAAGTTTTCCTTTTGTCATTATTCATATATATGTTTGTATAAGTGATATTTTTTTATTGTAGCTTTTATTATTATCTAAATTTGTTAGACGAACATACGAATATGCCTTTTACGTAAAATGACTCTTAACAGAAACAGAATTGGCTGGGAATCAACCGCTTTTCCAACAAACCTGTACGTACGTGAGCATGAGCGATTTCCGAAACACCCGATAGTGAAACAAAATGGAAGAAATAATTCCTATTAAATAAATCGTTTCAAATAGATTTGATCAGTTATCCGTTAATAAATGGGAATTATACAAGAAACAAAATGAGAGAGATCGATTAAAAAAAAAAAAAGAAAAAAAGAAAGATAACAAAACGACAGAAAAGGAAAATTATTGACACCAAATTCAGTGCAATAAAGGGCAGTAAATACCCTTCAAATAAGACGGCCTTTGGAGGAAAAATGTTGTGTGAACATTAAAATGGACAAAAAACGGAAAAAAAAAACAAAAAAAAAACAAACAAACAGAAGAACGATAATTGGGAAGTGGGTTGAATTATTAAAAACAAAAGATCTAAAACGAACCAAAAACAGAAAATACAAAACAACGAGAAACAAATTTTGTGTGTTTGCTCAAATCATTTTTTGCTGAAAAGGGGATATTCTGTGTGGGTGTTTTTACTCTATTCAATTTTATTTCTGTCTAACTATCAAACTCTATTAAAATATGCATCTGTGCGCATGCGTGCATCTTTCTGGTTACACAGTCCAACGTTAGTACAGCAACGTGACAAAAGTCAAAGGACCTCCTTTAATTTTTCGAGTTCCTTCAGGGCGTGAGCGATCATGGTGCTCCACGACATCCTACCCTTTGTAGTTCTTAGGTTTGTCTTTTTCACCACTCCTTCCGCTCCCTTTTCTGTCATCCATTACCGCAGGCTGATTGCTATGTTACACCTAGTTCCTTCTATTCACGGATGTGCTGGTTGTGTAATAAGTAGCGGCTCCAAATCGGAGAGCCGAGTTCAAATTCCAGTATGGTTTGTTATATTCACTTACGCGGGGAAAGTATGAATATAAAAAACAACAAACATCGTAAAAAAAAAACTGTCGTAACGTTTGTTTTTTGACGACTTCATAAAGGGTTATAAGCCTTTATCAAGTCGTCAAAAAACAAACGTTACGACAGTTGCACAAATCCCTTTCATAAAAAAATAAAATAAAAAAATAAATAAATCTCCATAGACATGCAAACTAGACGAGGGTTAATACATCTTCCGTTTAAAATTTAGACACCCCTACCTTTCTCTGACTTGACATCTATGAAAGTAACTCTATACTGATACTTATTATTAACACCCAACACACGCCTACCCAATTTAAACAATTCGCCGTAGCTGTTACCATGGAAATTTTGATTTCAATTTTTAAAACACGTAAATTTATCGTTTCACCTTTTGGAAGTGATGTCTGATGATCCAGGGTACTTTAAAATGTCTCTGGTGAAATAAACTATTACAATGGAGGCTTAAAGGGGTCTGTTTTTCTTTAACACACACACACACACAAACACAAAACACACACACACACACACACACACACACAAAACATATATATATATATATATATATATATATATATATATATATACTGGGTGTTGGGTGTATAAAGAATAGTTTTCCAAATTTTGGTCGCGCGTTCCTCACACTAAAAAATGGACAAAAATTAACATAAACATATTTTTGCAATTCCTTTGTTTTTGAGTTATTAATTTTAAAGAAAGTTTATGGTAGACGGCGCTGTGATGATAAGGAGACTGATTTGCATTTGTCATTGTTGTAAATTTTTGGATAGTCTGTCTGATGACCATGTTCACCATAGTCTATGAATATAGAATACAGCGCAGTACGTAATCTGTTCAATGAAACAACGTTAAAGATTAACACTCACGAGTCAGACACTCTACTGAATCTGACTATATCGCCAATACCAAAAGAAGCTGTTCCGCAATTCTTCAGTCTTCGATATCAAAGGCTGGCAATGAATATTCGGGAAAAGCATGGCCGCCTTTATACTCGTCACATTGAATATTTTGAGCCTTCTGATTGGTTAACCCTTCTGATTGGTTAACCCTTCTATCGGTGAACTATAAATTGAGTCAGCTCATTTTGGCTGGCTCACTAGTACACCAGGGTACCCCAAAAAACTCCAACACTGTCTTCAACGTGTGTAGTAGTGAGTTAACTGAGAAGTGTTCCGTTTAACAAGGCAGAATATTCATATCATGTTCCGGCAGATTATGATTTTTGCATATGGCTGCGCAAATAATCATGGACGCGAAGCTGCACGGCTGTATCAGTTTGCGTTTCAGCATCGAAAGCAGCCGAGTCATCTATCCTTTACTGCTGTTTATTGTCGCGTTGCTGAGACAAGATCCGTGGCATCACAATTTATGGATCGTGCAAGACCGAGATCCTATCGTACGCTTAAAAAGGAACAACACATTCTACATTTGTCTACAGTCGGGAACGATCCAGATATCAGCACACGTCAAGTGGCCCTAGTATGCTGTAATGTAGTAGTAACGCATGAAGCGTACTTCAAGAAGCTCTCCTGTGTCTGTATCATTTGCAGCATGTGCAGGGTCTTAAGTCTTTGATCATTTACCACGGGAAAAACTTTTGCCGATGGTCTATTGCCCAAATCGACGATCCATTGTCCGTCTTGATTACAGGATGAGATAACGCTTGGAAGAGAGAGAATATCAAATTTACACAACCAGCATTTGTGGGCGGATGGGAATTCTCACGGTAAAATAGAAGCTAGACACCAGCATCAGTTTACGATTAATGCGTGGGTTAGAATTGTAGGTGACTGCATTGTAGGTCCATATATTCTCCCAGCACGTCTTACAGAGGCTGTCTACAGGGACTTTATTTCAAACTCACATCCAGTCGTGCGAGAGGATGTACCCCTGCTAATACGAAGATGCATGTGGTTCATGCATGATGGAGTTCCAGCACATTTTAGTCATATTGTTCGCGATTCACTGGCTGACATCTACCATGAAAGATGGATAGGTTGGGGAGAGCCGTTTCCATGGCCCGTACGTTACTCGATCTCAATACTTTGCATATTTATCTGTTCTTTACGCAGTAGACATTAATAATGCAGAAACCCTTCATCAACGTTTCATAGGGACCTGAAAAACCATTCGACACTGTGTGGGATTATTTGAAAGGGTCCGCCAGTCAATTATCCGACGGATGCATGCATGTGCATTTCAGTTGCAGAAAATATGACTGACAAGGTACTGCAGTTTAGCTCTTTATTTAATTTTCTTGTGTTCTTATAATTTTCTTCTTTTCTTGACAAAAATTAAGTAGATATTGTCCAAATGTTTTGTATGTCCGAACGCTTTTGGCTATACTTTTAGGGATTATCAGGGTTGATTTTATTTTTCCTTTTAAACTGAATGCATGGAGTGTGTTATGGGTGTATCTAGAGTTATATGAATGTTTTATTTTCCAAACACGGTCAACACATTGTGGCCCTCTTCATAGTTGAGTGTTGGCGTTTTCTTTTTTTTATTATTAAATAATGCTTCTATTATATATAGCCTTTTTTACATGTGAATGAGGCTATTATATTTGTATGATCAACGAGTATGTTCCGGATAATGGTTTAACTTTACCGCAGTTCCTTGTTAGTCATTTTTAATGAAAATTATATATATATATATATATATATATATATATATATATATATGATTGGTGTATACAGAATAAATTCCAATAAAGAACAATTACTGTTCTTAAAAGAGTGCTCAATACAGAGTAGAGCAGATATAATTATTTATTTAAAATTATATTAAATATAAAAAATCACTACAAAAATAGCCATTTTGTTTTAACACCTCCAGTGTCTTATCAAGTGATGATGTTGAACGCCGGAGGTGTTGAAACAAAATGGCTATTTTTGTAGTAATTTCACAACATGTTTATATAACTTTTAAATAAATAATTATACATATATATATATATATATATATATATATATATATATATATAGTAACCAGAAATTTTTCCAAAGCGTGTGAAAGCAAAATTGTCCAATGTTAGATAAAGCTTTGAACTATTGTATTTTAGTAATGATTAAAGATATATTCAGAGGTGGCATATCTATAGATGTGTTATGCGTTAACGTCGTAAAATCAAAATATTTTTCCGGAAGCCATTTGTATAAGAGAATTGCGGTCTGAAATAAATAAAGTCGACGACGAGTATAGCAATAAAGATCTTAAATGTTTCTAGCAGCAAAGTGTTATGTATAAAAAAAATGCTAAATTAAAGATACTACAATAAAAAAAAAATCTTTAATTTTTTATACGTTTTTAAAAAAAAAATCACGTAAGTTTCCTCCCTTGCATTGACGTAAAACAGTATTAAAAATTTAGGGTTTTAACGCATAAAACATCCATAGATATGCAACCTCTGAAGAATGTTTCAAATGAGATTGAAAATACTTGGGAAAATAAAAACTATTTAAAAGAAAATTTGGAATTTTTCTTAATCATTTTTTTTACAGTAACCAAGAAATTAATTCGTGGGCTTGAAAGGATTAAAAGTAAAATAAATAGACATAATACGTCTAAAATATTTAATCAAGCATGCTTCAATATATACATATACATAAAATCTCTCTCTCTCTCTCTCTCTATCTATCTATCTATATATATATATATATATATATATATTTAAGTTAAGTTATAAAGAACTTGGTAAACCGAATTAGTAAATCCAATTAGAGGATGAAATCCCTGAGAGCTCAATGTAAGAACAGAACTAATATTTAAGGTACCATTACAATTTTTATATATATATATATATATATATATATATATATATATATATATATATATAGTTTATAAAAACTAGGTAATCCGTATGGGTAGACCCAAGGAGGATGATATCCGGAGAGCTCAATGTAAATTCAGAGCAAATATGTTTGAATAAAAAACAGACCACTTTAAGGTTCCATGTAATAAATTATTTCACCACACTGTGGATTCTATCTCCTTCGGGTCTGAAGATATCTATATATCAGGATATATATCCATTAAAAGGGCTGTATGAAATAATTTATTGCATGGAACCTTAAAGTGGTCTGTTTTTTATTCAAAAATATATATATAGATATATAGATATGTGAGTGTGTGTGTATGTATGTGTGTGTTTATAAATATCTATAGATATGTATGCATCCACACATATATTTGTGTAATGAATATGCGTGTATGTTTTACGTGTGTGTGTGCGTATGTACGAGTTGTTTGTCTTCATGTCCTAATCTCGGGGGATAACAAAATTTATCCTACACTAGTTTCTTAATGTTAAAGCTTCATGAAAGCTTGATTGGCTTGTCATATCTTGTGGTTCCGTGAAGCACTGACGTCAGTTATTATTCGTGCGAAAGTCGCAACAAGGCAGACATGATAGTAAAGTGGAACAACATTTCAGAAAATAAACGATGAAGAAAAAAAAAAAAGAAAAAAAAAAGAAGATTACATTACCAAAGACAAAATAGATCTGGGTGATTAGACTTCATCGATTAGCTTCTTCAAATATCTCGCCATCAGTAGAATCTCCCACAGCGATCCGTGGTTGGCCCAGTCAGCAAAAAACATTACTGACTAAAACGTTCATAAAACGAGGATATGCATTGCAAAATAGATTTAAAATGCATAATATATATATATATATATATATATATATATATATATATATATATATATATATATAATATTTAAAAATGCATAATATGTATAAAATAGATTTAAAATGCATAATATATATAATATTTAAAAAAATGCATATATATATATATAATATTTAAAAATGCATAATATATATAAAATAGATTTAAAATGCATAATATATATATATATATAATATTTAAAAATGCATAATATATGTAAAATAGATTTAGAATGTATAATATATATATATATATATAAATCATATATATATATATATATTATGCATTTTAAACCTATTTATATATATTATGCATTTTAAATATCATATATATATATATTTAATTTAAAATGCATAATATATATAAAATAGATTTAAAAATGCATTATATATATATATATATATATATATATATATATATATATATATTGTATATATATATATATGAAGTTGTATTTTGTTATCGAACACCTTCTAGGGTTTTGGAGATAGACCCCCATAACAATATATATTGTAAACTACATTACCATATTTCACTTTGATCAAAGGGTTCCCTGGGGTGGGGGCACAAGCCTCACTGAAAATTCATTCTCTTAATAAATATAAATTAAAATTTATTAAATTTAAATTTGAACATGGTAATGAATCCTATCAGAAATACAGAAGGAGAAAGCCCGAAGATGGAGGTCACATCGGCAAGATAATTTTGATCAAAGGTGGGCCTGGTGGGTACAATTTCCCCACGGAAAATGTTTTGCCCTTTGATATGAATTAAATTTAAATTTTAACAAGGGAATGGCTCTAGGGTATTTGGATAAGTACATATCATTTCGATCAAAGGATGTTCCCCGAGGAGACAAACGCAAACTGAAAAATTGTTTACCTTTGGTTTAAATCAAATTTAAATATGAACTAGGGAATGACTCCTATCCAAAATATAGAAGGAGAAAGTCAGAAGATGGAGGTCACATCGGTAAGAGCAAAATGAGACAATATGGACGTCAAGTTGAAGAAATCACAAATCAGTGGGTAGTGCCTGACAATGCATATTTGTTGCGACAATTCAACTATTATATCAATGTAGAAATCTGCTCATCGATTCATTCATCAAGTATTGCATCAAATACATATCAAAGGGGTCTGTTCTTGCACAAACTGCGCCACTGAAATCTTGTTCCCTTTGAGTTAAATTAAATTTAAATTTGAATAAGGGAATCCCTCTTATGCAAAAATGATTTTAAATCATTTTCTTACAAAAAATATGTGACACGCAGAAAGATACGGATAATTCAGCTAGTATATATAAATATATATATATATATAGATAGATAGATAAATAGATATAGATATAGGCAGCATAGCTTCATTCATGTTTCATTAAATAATATCGGCATATATTCTATTTTTATAATAATCCTTTCGTTGAAAGTAACATTTCCAGCATTCTAAACCATTGGCGATTTTCACTAAGGAAGATCATAAGTGTAAACATCTTTTGCTTCAGCATCAGGAAACATTAATGGTAATTATTTTTCTCGGGAGAATAAATGCACTTCTTCAATATCAAATATTTGCAAATAATACAATTTAGACAATCTTCGTTAGAAACAAAAAAGAGACCTATCACATGATATCTGTCCCCCAGTATGGCAATGAGTGCTGTACAGTCCCTTCAAAGATAAAGAAGATACTTGAAGCAACAGAAATGTGGTTCTACAGAAAGATGCTGAGGATATAATGAACCAGACACGTGAGTAACTTCGAGGTTTTAGAGAAAATGGAAACAAAAAGGAAACATACTTATCATCAGGAAGAGACGGTTGAAATTTCTGGGGCACATAATGAGGAAGGAGGGCTTGGAGAATCTGATACTCACAGGATGGATTATGGGCAAGAGAGACAGATGGAAAAACGCCTAATATGCATGACGATCTTGAGAAAATGGATGGTATAACAGGGTCTGAAAATAACCAAAAAAAAAAAAAGAAATTATTTAGAGCTGCAAGTGACAGGAAATTGTGGAGAGCCATGATTGCCTGTATGCTGAGATAACACGGCACATAGAGAGAGAGAGAGAGGGACATCGTGAATGAGTAAATAGTCAGCTATATATAAAAACACGAGGAATAGTGTATCACAAAATGCTGCTGTCTGCTGCTGCAGAAAGTTGTAAAAAACGCGCGACTCTGGTCTCGTTGAACGAACTAATAGTGGCACATTAAAAAAAAAAGTACCGGTCCATGGGAGGTGCCAGAAAACGGATTAAAGGTGTTGAGTCTTCTAAGTATCTGGTTGTTTTAGGAAGTAAGGAAAGTGATATTGCATTCTTGGAGACAGAATAATATATGTATAGATGGCCACACGTATTCGAGGATATCCCGTCTACTAGGGTGGCTAGTCAATCCCTATTGCAGACGGTTGCTCAGGCGTATTTGTGTTTATTCAACACAGAACCCAACTGCAACTATGTTGAGCAGACCATAGTTACAGTTTCTGGGGAAAAGCTCGTTATCTAGCGTGATCAACCATTTGAAGAAAGCCAGCACGCTAAAGCCCTCGGCCACAATGACTTCGTGCCACCACAGCTATCGACGGTACCCAAGGGTTCCATCTTACCACACTTGGGCTAACGCATAGTATGGTTTTCAGGCACTTTTCAAAAGTGCTGCACGTTGGGATCGACCCCTCCAGTCCGATACCATCAGAAAGTCTTTTTCCTGACAAATAGATCATGGTGAGATTCGAACCCAGGTCTCATGGTCAGAATGCGAACGTTCTAACCCCTCGGCCACGTACCCATAATAAAAGCCTGGGTAAATGAAAATAAATATAAATTTATTTTTAAAGAACATTTTTAATAGCAATTCCCTTCCAGACATGACTCTCCACGTTTATTTTTACTATCTCTGAATTTCGAAAAAGGATCTTGGTGAAAGATAGCAGAGTGGTTTCCTGATTTTTCGCTGTATGGAATTTAGTGAGATAAAATGAATTCTTTTATTCCTTAAGGGAAAACGTGCGAAGGTAAACGCAACAGAATAGCTCGAGCATTTGAACTCGCCCATTTGCAATCCTCGTGCCGATATCCGTTAAACTACCTGACCAGGAACAGGTTGATCATGATTAGCAATGTGAAACCATTATACGTGTTTCTTTTGAACAAGTAACGGAAGTAATTAGTAGAGCAGTAAGCAATCAAATTTACCATTTAGCGACTTAAGTGATCAATCATTTAAAATAGCCTTTTTCAAATTACTGTGTCAGAATCCAATTATATGATCGTAATTTGCCAGACTGTAGGATAAAGTTCTGACTACTCTTCTGTCGAAAATAAATGACCGAAACAACAAGGACGGCAGAATTAAACTGAAAAATTCATGACACTAAGAGGACAAGAAACTGAGGATACCAACGAAAAGAATATTAACCGTACGAGGTCTGAACAAAACAAAATCGGGACTGGTTGTATAAAAAGAAAAAAATATAACCGTGGCCGGACATTTGGCCGACGGATATTTGGTCGAGAGACAATCGGACGAACGGACATTTGGCCGCAAAACATATGGCCGAACGGACATTTAGCTGCCAGAGATTTGGCCGAACGGATATTTCGCCGAACGAACATTTGGCCGAACGGACATTTGGACGTAGGGACATTTGGCTGAACGGACATTTGACCGACAGACATTTGGCCGAACGGACATTTGATCGACAGACATTTGGCCGAACGGACAATTAGCCGACAGACATTTGGCCGAACGGACATTTGGCCGAGGGACATTTGGCCGACGGACATTTGGCTGAACGGACATTTGGCTGCCAGAGATTTGACCGAACGAACATTTGGCCGAACGGGCATTTGACCTAAACGGACATTTGACCGCTAGTCATTTGCCGGATGGACATTTAGGCGAACGGCCATTTGGCCGAACTGACATTTGGCCGAGAGACATTTGGCCGAACTGATATTTGTCCGAGGGACATTTGGCCGAACGGATATTTGGTCGAACGGACATTTGGCCGAAAGGATATTTGGCCGATAGGACATTTGGCCACCAGACATTTGGCCGCCAGACATTTGGCTGCCAGACATTTGTCCGAGGGACATTTGGCCGAACGGACATTTGTAAAAAACGAAAAATTATAAATTAATACTGCAAATAAGTAATGACATTCACATACTATTTCGCAGATCATCAGTGCAGGCGGTTAGACACCCGACTGCTTCAAGCTGGGATCAAAACCCGACCGATTTGGCATTAGTCAGAGTTTCTACCCCTGAGCTATCAGCGCCCGGTATAGGGAAAAGGGAAATTCTAGTGTGACATATATGTAAGTACGCCACTATATTTTCGCTTAAATGTCTGTCAGCCTAGTGCCGTCGGCCAACTGTCATCGGCCAAATGTCCAAGTAAAAACTACAACTCATATCAATTCGGCATTTAATCACCTTCGAAGTAGTCCCCTTCTGAATACACACATTATATCCCGCATTGTTTCGAAATATCCTAGAGCTCATTTTTTGGCATAGCGAGAAAATGGAGACAAAAAGGAAACTAATACTTAACATCAGGAAGAGAGAGTTGAAATATCTGGGGCAGATAATGAGGAAGGACGGCTTGGAAAATTAGATACGCACGGGTCAGATAGGGGGCAAAAGATGAAGACGAATAAAAAACATATACTTAGTGAGCTTGAGTAAAGTCGTGGAGAGCCATGATCGCCTAAGTCCTGAGGGGATACGGCACATAAAGAAGATGAGCAGCTGCCACGTTAGAGTTTCTTGGGTTTTCTCGACGTCTGGAAATTTTGCCCCTTTTAAGTGGAATTTGATTTTTGGAAAAAGGAAAAAAGTCGAAAGGCGCGAGATCTAGGGAATATGATGGCCGTGAAATGTGCTGCTTGGCCAAAAACATTTGTACAAGCCACGCTGAATGATAAGGTGCGTTAATTTGTTGGAGTTACCACTCACCGGACGCGTGCAATTTTGTCCTTTTTTTTCGACGAGCAACATCCTGCAAACGCGGTACTCGTTGACCAGAGCACTCGTGATAAACAAATGTCGTCGTAGTCGAAGAAAACTGTCAAAAATGTCTTCACTTTGTTTCGACTCATTCGTAGCTTTCTTTCATCTCTGAATGTTTTGGGGTCTGGCACTTCAAAGGCTAATCATTAGTTTCGGGATCATATCCATAGATCCACAATTCGTCACCTTTTATGACCGTTTTCAAAAAGGATTTCCAAGCACTGTTATGAACAATGGAAGTGAGCGGGAACATTATAACTTATAGCGCATGCGCGACAGCGTTCGAAGCCAATTTCTGACAAGCGGTTTAACATTAGTAACACTTCCCGATACATTTTGAGCAAACCTCGTAATAATTTGTGTCTAAAGAAAACATTTCACCACAAAAGATCATGATACTGAAAATATTTCCCCATAGAATTTCTGATGTCACCGGAGCAAGCACTAACATTTTTATGAAACGAAGATAGACATTTGAATTATGAAACAAGATACTTACTCTATGAGCGTCGGACGAGGACAAGATGGCAGAAGAGTTGAAAACAACAACGATTATAATTTCGGAAATTTAGACAACACTCAGAAGGCTGGAGAGTTGAACACAACAAAGATGAGGATACTAGTCTGAATAATTCATGTAATAATGATAATACTTCATCTGAGAGCATTGGACAACACTGGGAAGCCTGGAGGGTTGAATAAAATAAAGATGAGGATATTAGTCTGAATAATTCATGGAATAATGACAATACTTCATCTGAGAACTTTAGACAACACTAGGAAGGCTGGAGAATTGAATACAACAAAGATAAGGATACTAGTCTAAATAATTCATGGAATAATGACAATACTTCATCTGAGAAATTTAGACAACACTAGGAAGGTCGGAGAGTTGAATACAATAAAGATGAGGATACTAGTCTGAATAATTAATGGAATAATGACAATATTTCATCTGAGAACTTTGGAGAACTAGTTTGGAGAATTTATTGAATGATGGCAAGATCTGACCCCAGAAGTAAATAACGTAAAAAGTTTCGAAAGTTAAATACAATGAAACTGCAAAAACAACATTTCTTGTAATAAATATTCTATATCTTAGAAATTTACATGAAAAAGAAAAGTATATAAAAATATTTTTTAGTTAAAAAAACAATGCAAAACTAAGAGTAATATTTCTAATTATCACAGAAGCCAGCCATGATTTTATTCTTCGTCTTCTACGTTTTCTTTCTACATACTTCTGATCTGCGTGTGTCATGACACCATCACCTCGTCTCCTTGAAGGGTTGTACT
Organism: Acanthosepion pharaonis; assembly: GCA_903632075.3. Lineage (NCBI taxonomy): Eukaryota > Metazoa > Mollusca > Cephalopoda > Sepiida > Sepiidae > Acanthosepion > Acanthosepion pharaonis. The sequence continues at coordinate 660,215 of CAHIKZ030005470.1, read as the reverse complement.
TTTGCTATCTCCATTCCTGGAGAGTAAATAAATAATTCATGACATTGAACAACGTGAGACAAGCGATATCTCTTTCTCTCTCTCTCTCTCTCTCTCTTTCTCTCTCTCTCTCTCTTTCTCTCTCTTTCTCTCTCTCTCTCTCTCTCTCTCTCTTTCTGTGTCTTTTGCTCATTCTCTCGCTTATTTTATATTTTTGTGTGTTTTAAGCCTCGAGGGCGCATCAATTTGGCAAACATAAAGAGAAAGAAAAGAAAATTTTAACCAAAAAACCCATGTGAGTCGATCTGAAAAAAAAAAAAAATAATACCTCGTTGCGATAATGAAAAAATAAGAGACGGGAGTGGCGGTAGACCCAGCAGTTCTTTTTTTTTTTTTTTTTTTTAAAGATGAAAAAAAAACTTAAAAAAAATATGAATACACCGCATAAAAAACTGAAAGCTGCTTTTATTGCGGTTGCATAGTTGTGGCTAACGAGCTCATCGGCTAAATCATAAATACTATATTTCGTCAGAAACTAATTCGGTGTCATGTATTCATAACCTTTGACCGCACCAAGTTCATCATAGTGAATACAAGAATTAGTCCAAATATAATGCCACCTTTTTTTTTTTTTGTTGGTACATGACGTCGGAGGACGGTAATATTGGTCTGGTATAGGTGCATTACTTTCGGAACTTCCTATAAATATTTACTAATATTGTTTCGAAAATAATGCTTCCTATTTGACTATGTCAGACAGCGATGCCAATATCTCCTATTTGGGATTTTAACTTCTTACAAGGAGAAACTGACCAGTAGTCTGGTAAAATGTGCTCTGACATGAAATTGCCTTCTTCAACCCCTTTCTCACAGATGAAACGCTGGAAGCTTCTCGCTGCTGTATCGCTATTTTCCTGGAAAATCTTTGAACGAACTGCATTCCTTAGTTCCACCAGTTATTACCTTCAAGACTAAGTCACTCCATGTCACGGGCATTGTAACCTATGACCGTCGTTCCTTTTGGATTGCATCGGTGTGATGTAAGTTCTAACTCGAGCGGCTTCTTCTGACGAACCTCTGCTCTGTGGAATCGGGCTTGAGGTAACATCACGTTGAAACATTTCCAATTCCTGTTGGGTCCGTTATATTAACTTATATTAACAAATACCCTTGAAAGTTATGAATCCACCTCTCCTTCCCCCAGCTATGGGTTAATTAGTAATACTTTTATTACTAAACAATCATTATATATATATATATATATATATATATATATATATATATATATATATATATATATATATAACGTTAAATTGGCTCCTGCTTCGGTTGAGCTCTCTGGGGACGAGGTGTGGGTTGATAAGCAGTGACTATTATAGCTATATAGCGAGACTCTTCGCAGATGCGAATTGAGTCACTGTCGGTCACTGGGCGTGTTTGTAAAAATAAATACGCTAAAAAATTCACTTTCATCGCTTAATGGTTAGAATCTCCGACTGACACCAATTCAGTCGGGTTTCGATCCTGGCTTGAGGCAACCGGATGTCTAGCCACACTGATGAGCTGCGAAACAGTCTGTCTGTGGATGACGTTATATATATATATATAGAAAATAAATATAATTTCTTACAATCTAAAAATATTTTCTGGTTTTAGATAACCTGTCAAGGGTTGCTAAGCCGTAGAAAACGAATGAATCAAACAACATGTGGAATTGACTATCAAGAGAATGCTTCCTCGGTCCCTACGATATTAATCTGTTCAACTGTAGGGTTAACTGCTATCATCATCATATATTCGCATAAACAATTCTTCGTCTTCTGTAAAACTCTACATAGAGTGGCTCACGGGCCTTTGTATAGAGTGAACAACATCGTAAAAAAAAGAAAGAAAACAAAGTCTTTATCTCTTGAAAAATTAGGGGATCATGACTTCGAAGATATTTTTTTCGTGATGGAATGATATGACTACCCTTTGGCTTTGCCTCGATTTTAAATATGGCGTTTTTCCTCTCCTAGACAGAATGCATAGTCGTTAAGAAAAGGGAAGATCCCAAAATTCGAATTACAAATGAGAGATACCAAAGTTAAACACGTACAGAAACGTAAATATCTGGGAAGCCATTTAACAGAAGAATGAAAGTGTGACACTGAGATCTGAAAACGTATTGGAATGGCCAAAGGTGTATTCCAAAAGCTAAGTATAGTATGAAGAGACAGAAAAAAATCTTCGTTAGAAACAAAGAAAAAGAAAATAGTACTGCATGGCAGGTAATGCTGAACACTCTCAGACTTGAGATAAGAAAAATGTTGTTGTACAGGAGGATGCTGAGGATAAGATGGACCGCGAGGACGGAAAGTGCGTCACTGAGATCGGGAGGCACGTTGGGATAACGAAAGATGCATTCCAAAACAAACAAAAAAGTACGTAATATCAGTTCTCCTATGTGAAAATAAATGCTGGAGTTTCTCCTCAAAGATGGAGAAGAGACTTAAAGCAACAAAAATATGGTTCTACTGAAGGATGCTGAGGTTGCCATAGACTGAACACGTGAGTAACGACGAGGTCTTAGAGAAAATTAAAAGAAAAAGGAACACTACACTTAACGTTAGGAAAAGACATTTGAAGTTTCTGTGGTACATAATGTTGGAGGAGGGCTTGGAAAATCTGATACTCACGTGACAGATTGAAGGCAACAGGACAGAGAAAAACAACGCATGACATGCTTGATGACCTTAAGTAAATGGATATTGGGACAGGGTTTAGGAGAAATAACGAAAAAACAAAATTCATTATGAACAACAAAGGACAGGAAATTGTGGAGAGCCATGATCGCCTATGTCTTGAGATGACATGGCACGTAAAGAAGAACAAGAGTTTTTGCCATCCAAGACTAGAGAATTCTATTTACTTTGGTATTTAACCCGGAGGGAGAGAAGCTATCGATGCATACCTCTTCCCAAGATCATTTGTGTGAAAGTGAATGCAACAATACGTGAACTGGATTTATATTAAAAATAAAAAAAAAACTGTAAACTTTTCTACGTACTCGTAAGATATTAGGAAATATGTATTGAATAATGAAATACTTTTAAGATGTTTCTAAAATTTGCCGTTTTATAAAAGCCCATAGTCAGGACGTAGACGATCAGGCCTCTCCACAGCTTCTTTTCTTTAATATCTGTGAAATGTCATAACTTTCCCGCTTTCTACAATTTTGAATTCATGGTAGTTCTTCAACTGAAATGAACTTCACCCAAACTCAGAAGGCCCATGAATGAACAGATAGTTTTTTTTTTGGTGGGGGGGCATAGATTTATGCTTTTCCAGGGTTCATTGGCTACAAAAAAATGCATTCAGATCCACAACTGTTTCTACTTAGTGGCCTTGAGAACAATCAGAAATATGACCGTTATCGCCATTCCCAGCAACTTTTCGGATAATACAATAGACCTCCTTACTAATAATACACTGTTGACCAGCATATATAAATAGTCGACAAAACCCCTGTCAAGATTGCTTGAACGCAATCTTCTTGAATTGTCGCCGATCGGTGATGACCTCAGTGTCCACTCATCAATGGAATACGAAGGGAATCTGGGTGGTTTGTTACAATGGGCGTGGCATGGTCGGTCCTAGCCCTGAAGGTTAGAACTTGTGGAACTAAGAAATGGAGTTCGTTTGAACACTTTCCATGCAAGTAGCGATACATCAGTGAGAAGGGTTTGACATTATTGTCTGTTAGAGAGTAGGATTCAGGGTGGAAAATAATTTGTCACACACAAGGACGCGGATACGCATTTTGAGTCCATCGATGCTGGAATTGAGGACTAGACAGCTCCTGCCCAAAGACGACATCAGTACTCCATTTTGGGATTTATCTGTCTCTTGTAAAGGTAGACGATAGCACGAAGAGTCAGCTATTCACTGGAGCGGTATAGGGAACGGACGATTTTTTCTGCATCTTTAGCGATGGATCGTATTTACGCCCTTGTTATATATATATATATATATATACATCCACAGACAGATAGTTTCGCTGTATCACAGTCCACAGATTATTAGTGTGGCTAGGGTCGAAACCCGACTGAAGTGGCGTCTACCACTAAGCTATTGACACACTGCAAGGATGAACGTGAGAGATATATGACTGATATATATATATATATATATATATATATATATATATATATATATATTTCAATCATTAAATAATATAGACATACTGAATGATATGTTACCTTTCTTTCTTTCTTTCTATCTATCTATCTATCTATCTGTATTGATTGTGTTTTGAAAAATGAAAACACCTATATAAATACATACATACAATAAACTATTTCTTATGTAACAATTAAAATATTTCATCATTGAAAATGACTAAATATATAGCCGAAAGCGCTTGGAAAAAAAAACATTTGGACAGTTTTTATATAATTAATGATCTGAAAAGAAAAAAAAAATTAGATCGCATGAGAAATTCTATAAAAAAAATAAATCAAAGCACCTTTGTCTGCGTATTTAATGAAATGTGCATACATATATATATATATATATATATATATATATAAAAGTTGCGAAGGGTAAATTGTTGGCATTTTATATTTTAATTTCGCGCATGTGCGTTCTTTGCTTTTGATTTGCCGACTGCACAGTTTAGTAGGGCCAGTCTGTTAAAAAAAGAACACCATGACGCAAATCACTCTGCCAGAAATTTGGAAACAGCGCCGGATGCTCCAGTACGAACATTTCAGAGGACACTGCAGAGCTGGATGAGTCTAATGGCGATTACAAAGGTACGGCAGCTCGGAAAATTAATTCTGATTATTCTCATAAAAAACCCTTGAATTTGTTGCTAAGTGCTTCAGATTCAACACAAAGGCCTACATCAGTGCCTTGAGTCGGTAGTGCTTCCCTAGAACAAGAGAGTGGCTGCTGGAAGACATTATGTTAGACAACAGAACTCTGCACCACGACGCACAAATAGGAGAAACCAGTCATGGCTGTCAGACAATTTCAGCGACCACATCACTCCTTACACCTGGCCATCTAACTCCTCAGACTGCAACCCCTTGGTTATTGTATGTGGGGTGCAGTTGAGCGAGAGACCAACAAAAGTCATGCAACACCAAAGATGAACAGAAGGCAAGGATTATGGTAGCATTCACCAAGAAGAGCGTCCAGAAGATTTGCAGGAAATTACGAAGTCGTATGGTTGATGTCAATGATTTTATTGAATAAATTTACTCCTTAGTATTTCAAGATATTTCAGTGTAATTTTGGTAAATATATCTGTCAAAATGAGATGTCATAGTTATTTTCATTTTTGACTAACTTCGACGTCAGTTTATCCATCGCAACCTATATTATGTGGAAATCTCCGCTTTTACCTGAAGACGGTCACGAGACCAGAAACGCGTGTAGTAAAATTATGGAAAATAAATCATAATATTTTTGTCTAAAAAAAAACCACATTACAACCAAAAACGCTTGCGACACCTCTCTTCTTTTTAATATACATATTTTTCTCTCGTTGGAACCACCACAACCTCTTTCTTTTTATACATACATGCATACATATATATATATATATATATATATATATATATATATATATATATATATATATAATATAAAAAGTGAACATAGAAGTCAACACTTATTCATAACAGTCTGTTTCAGAATACCTACAATGCACCACTAACCTGTTATATATAAATAGCTGAGAAAATATATACATATTAGTGGCCTGACGATTGCATATAGTATGAAACAGACTGTCGCCTCTAAGTGTTGATTTCATGTTCACTTTTATATTTACACACGCTCTATCTCTGATATTGAGCACTTTAGCCCATAAAAATAGCACACCTTAAGACTATATTTCTTTATATATATATATATATATATATATATATATATATATATATATATATATATATATATAATTTTTTAAAATATGATTCCTTCATACATAAGGCTCTACTTTTGTATCGAGCACTGTTTTTAAAAATAAAAAAAATACTAAAGAACTTCGGATTATTTACCTAACGAGTTATTTCCTATTTTCTACATATTTGCACACACACACACACACACACACACACACACACATCCATACATATATATATATATATATATATATATATATATATATATATATATACTCATCATGCTTTGCGGCTGAGATAGTTGTGAATTTTCAGCAGCATGAATGGTCAGTGATTTGAAACTGGGTAACTGGGTAAAAGGTGGTGCTTTTGTTAAAAGCTTCATATATTTTCTTTGTCTCGCCAGCTATGCTTTAAACAGCAATGTACACTGAACAGTCGACTTGATTGGCATCCAGTCTAAGAAAAAGATGATTTTAGATTCTAAACTTACGCGAAATAAACAGGAAAATATTACTCTATATTTGCCATGGAAGATTATCAGAAAGAAAGCGAATCTGTAACTGTCGATATCCAAAACGGTATTACAAAAATACTACGACTATTACCACTACTACTACTAAATTCGCAAACGACTTGACGAGTTCTATTGATAGTTGTAGCTATGCTACAAGTTATTTCCTCGTTCTTTATAGTAGTTCCATTCTTCTGTTTCACGGGCAACAATTCCATTTTTAGCTTTCTCTGCAAATTCTCTTGAACAGCAAATGTCTGAAATCCCTGGACACTTGATAAAATAGATGATATCTGAATAGTGGGTAAAGGGTGTGTTTGTAGGCAGAGGTTTCTTTTTATCGACGTTCGGGTTTGTAGGGTCAGGGTAAATGCCCACCGCAGACTTTAGCAAGAACAAGAACGCAATATTTGGAGATAATTGTCCAGACACATTACCATTATTCGGTTGGAAATGGAATCACGTTTCCAGTTATAAGAATTCCTCACTTGGGCATGATTCTCTTCTCAACATTCGAAAAACTACAGTAGATTATATATATATATATATATATATATATATATATATATATATATATAATTGGTCATGTCATATAAAATTCAAAAAGTAATACATCAGCATTGCAATATTAATTGCTCTCTCTAACTCGATATATATATATTTTAGATATATATATATAAATTTTAGATCCTAATAGAATTCTTTTCATTTTCTTTTTCATTCAAAATAATCAAAAATTTTTAGGAATACGTTTTTAAAGCGTCGCCCGTGTGACAACAACGTGACCATTCTAAACGGAAAGCTGATCATTTTAAAAATTTTCAGTTATCTGTTTTGGATAAGACTTGTTTTTTTTTATGTCCATCGTCTTTGTCAAATTGAACTGAATTGTATTTTAATGAATATTGTCCTGAAGAAGGTTTATTAAACCGAAACGTCAGACGTCGACATTTCATTCATTTTAAACAACATAATTGCATTTAAGGATTTTGTTTGTTTTTTCCAAATTTTTCTTCATTCTGTCGGATCTATATCCATTTACATTTGCTTACATATATATATATATATATATATATATATATATATATATATATATATATATAGTTACAAAGAACTTGGTAAACCGAATGGGTAATTCCAAGGAGGATGAAATCCTGAGAGCTCAATGTGAATACAGAGCTAATATTTAATGAAAAACAGACCACTTTAAGGTACCATTACAATAATTTATTTCACCAAAATCCTTTTTAAAGGACTCCGGATCATCATGTAAATTCCAACAACGAAATGAAAGGAAAAATGGGATTAGAAATTGATGGGTAGTGTAATTTTTGTAATTTAACAGGGAGGGTGAGAGTTGTAGTTAAAGAGACAAGGTAGAGTATAGGGAGGGGTTATTTCATATTTCTCTTAAGCATGCTTTATATTGGGGTAGGAGGATATATATATATATATATATATATATATATATATATATATATATATATATATATACACTGAATTGATTATATACTATAAAAAGTGTAAATGCTAATATCATTGTCAACAATAATAACTCATCTGCTAAATACAAATTACCGAGAACCAATAATTTTGAAAATATTGCAAAAATAAAAATAATTGTCGGATTTTAATGAAACTTTCAGAAACTATTCACAAATGATGGGACTTATCATAAATATGTTTTCCTTTTTTAAAGTCATGGTTAATTTTTTTTTTCATATATATTAACCCAGCACCCCCCCGCCCTAAATAATTGTACGAAAATTCTATAAGTTCAATTTGCGGAAGATTAGTGATTACATTAGATAAAAACACAAGGCTTTGAGGAAACAAAATCATGCCCTTTTTTTTTATTTTTTTTTTTTTAGTTGGAGCACCTCTACCTGAAAATCATCTCTGAATTGTAACATACAAAACTCAATAAAACAAAAATATTATTTAATTTCAAAAGCTTTTAATTGCTTTTATTTATTTTAATGAACATGGTCAATATTGTCTGAAAGCATAAAGATATTTTGATGCAAAATGAATTTATAAAACAATTATTTGTTATTTCTGAAATATATTATTTTTATATTATATTGTTAATTCTTCTAAAATTAGGGAAAAGTCTATAGAATTTAACGTATGTTGTTATTAAGTAGATATATATTTACAGATTATAATTTCCAAAGCTTCTTACAAACTAACGAATAACAGTATATAAAAAAATATAATTTGTGTCAATAATAACACTGTAAATCAAATCTACGGAAGACCGGAAGTATCATGCGTGCAATAAAAAAAAACAACGTCACGTGGATTGGCTTTGTGTCTAGCATTTAACTTAAATACTGAATTTTTAATATAATTATTTGTTATTTCTTTAATTATAATAAATTTTTACATTTAAGTTGTTAAAATATTATAAAATTAGTTAAAAGCCCCATTCAGTTTCGTAAATGTCCTTTTGAGAGAGATTTATTTTTGCGAAACACATGTGGAGAAGTTAAAATGTTTTTTTAAATTTCAACTGAGAAGGGTACCTACATGTATCAGTATCATCTTATGAAATTTAAATTTGTATTTCATGTACACTTCTGATAAAATTTCATAAGAAATGTACCTATAAATTAATTAGATACCTTTCTTATGAAATTTAATCTCACTCTCAACAGTCATATTTTAATTTCTTTATAATATATTTTCTATAAAGTATCGTAAACGTAAAGGTGAAAGCTAAGTACAAAAATAAAAAAAAAATTAGAGCGCTGAAAATTTTGCTATGGTCTGCTTTGTTTTATTTTAAACTACGTCTTTTCGGCGCAGAAACTAACTTAAGTTTGGTTCAAAATATTTTAAATAATAATTATCATTTCTGATTTTCTTAAAATAAGTTTTGAAAAAATTATAATTGATTTTTAAAAGAATTTCAAACTGAGATTTTTATTTTTTTTTATAAATTGGAAAAAATGATGGCATGATCGATTATCTGTCAATTTTGCTGAGTAAAAAAAAAGAATATTTTAACGAAAATTTTGGACGTACTAGGAACGATTAAAAAATGTAAAAAATTACCCCAAAATACTTAAAAAAATCTTAATAATAACATAAATATTTAGATGATAAAGTTTTGTTTTCGTCAAGTTTGACGTCCTTTTCGTCATGTTATACACTTTTTAGCGATCTCATGAAGGTACCTACGTTATACATGTAAAAAAGGCTAAAAATAATAGAAGTGTTATCAATAAAAATTTAAAAAAAGTAAAAAAGAAAAGCAAACACAAATAACATCAACTAGGAACACGGTCACAATGTACTGACCCTGTTTGGAAAATAAAACATTCTGAAACTCTAGATACACACATAAAACAATCCATGCATTCAGTTAAAAGTAAAAATAAAATCATCCTTGGTAATAGCTAAATGTATAGCCGAAAGCACTCTAACATATAGAACATTTGGGCAATTTCTATATAGTTTATGTCCGAAAAAGAAGAAAATGTTAAGAAGACAAGAAAAATTAAAATTAACCGCAGTACAAAACTTGCATAAAAGTGGTGTTGCTGCTGAAATACACAACTCTCTCTCACTTCTCTCTCTCTCTCTCTCTCTCTCTCTCTCTCTCTCTATATATATATATATATATATATATATATATATATATATATATATATATATAAAGGTAAACACTCAGAGGCGACAGGCTGGTTCATGCTAAGTGTTGACTTCAATGTTCAGTTTTATATTTACATACTCTCTAAGATATTGATCACTTTCTCTCATAAATATAGCACACCTTAAATCTATATTTCTTCATATATATATATATATATATATATATATATATATATATATATATATATGAAGAAATATGTTAATGTCGTATAAAATTTAAAAAGTAAAACATCAAATTTGCAATAATAATTGCGATATATATATGTGTTGTTTGCGTGTGTGTCAAATGGTGTGTAGAAATAAAGTAAATAAATAAATCATATTCTTCAGTTAAACTTGTATATATATATATTCATATTTCATTAACGACCATGACAAAATTTCTTTTAAGTTTTTTAATTAATTTCTCTTGCCTGTACTTTGATTGGGAGTCCGTGGCTATAAATATTTGTAAGAAACTTTAATTAAAGAACAACAAAAGAAACCTTTTCCTGGTCTTAAATGAAATATGCAATCAAGAATATTTATTGCCAAATATGCATCATATATATTCTGTGTGTACGTTTTTTTGTTGGATACATTTATTTGAGTAAATGGTCTCTTTTTTTTAAAAATTAAACAGTATTAATTACATTTACTGGCCTGAATATTCGAGAAATTTCGTAGAAAATATATCCTCCAACAGGAATCCAATCTGTATCGTATACAGAACCGTCTGACGTGCTACGACCGCTCAGCCACAGAAGATTTCTGGCTGGGCAAAGCTCGAATTACTGCTTTTAAGCACACACCTTTTCTCGATCTCCCATATCTGCTCTGAAATTGTAGCCTAACATATCGTATGAAATGGATTAGATCCGACAAATACTTAAAAATATTTTCCATTTAGTGCAGATATGATAGACCGAGTAAAATCGTCCAAGGTTTGTGATTAAAAGCAGTAATTCGAGCTTAATAAATCGAAGTCCTCTGTGACTGAACGGTCATAGAACGTCAGAAGATATATATATATATATATATATATATATATATATATATATATATATTTATTTTATGGAAATTCTTTTCATAACGTCTGAAAAGCTTATTAACATTATCACTAAAAGAAGAAATCACAATAATCACAATATTGATCCATATGTTTTAATCCCATCTATGCTTTTAAGAATTATATATATATATATATATGTGTGTGTGTGTGTGTGTATGTATGTGTGTGTGTGTGCGTGTGTGTGTATGTATATCATTTTATGAAAATAAACTTAAATTTAAAATGTTGATCGGTGTAAAAGTGTTAGGCAGGTCTATTGCTACTAGTTTTTGTCGTGAGGGAGTGGGATTGTAAGCATTGAGGAACAGAGTTATCACTTGGGGAGAGGGGGAAAGACGAGTCCCGTGTAGCAAGTTGTGGAAAAATTGGCAGATCACTTGGCCGACTGTTGACAGACGGAACTATGGTTTCAATATGATGTGATGAAAAGGAAGAAAGGGAAAGAAAGAAAAAAGAAGGGAAAAGGGAATATATAATAATAAAAAATTATTAAATAAAATGATAAGAAAATTTAGATACAAATTTGGAAAAAAAGGTTTAATAAAATGAAGTAAAACCTGAGAAGAAAAAGCGTATATATATATAGATGCACATGTGTACATATGTGCATATAACAATGTATAAATATATACAAGCTACACACGCATACATACATACACAAAAATATGTGTGTGTGTGTGTGTGTGTGTGTGTGTGTGTTTGGACACAAACCTTTATTTCCAACATGTTTCGCTGAATATATCAAACAACGAAAATTTAATGATTTTTTTTATTTAGGTTTTCTAACATTCTTACATTTTTACGTGTGTTTCGAGTGAATAAGTCCGAAAATTGTTCGTATTGTCTATTTTCCACTTCTTAAGCCGTTTTCAAGCGGGTTTCTCTTTAAATGTTGTTAATTTCTTTTTGAGTTTGTCTGTTTAAGATGGAGTTTTGTGTTATTTGAACAGTAGTAGCGTTCATTCTCAGCTTGGGAGGAATTCGAGTTGGCGTGTTTCTATTTAAAGAAAAAAACTTCAACATATTCAATTTCCGCTGCTGAATAAGGTGATATTTATATTGGGTGCCAGGTGTTTTATGTAAAGGGCCTCTATCACAGCGAGGTGTTTTTGGTTTTATAGGATGCCAGTCTTATAGACCAGAATCTTCCTTATCGGTTGTAAATAATGGGCGAATAAATGTCCTTTTATGGCACTTTGTTCAGTTAAGTTTTATATGAGTCGTCTGCTAGAGTTGATTTTGTTTTTTATAGAAAGTGGTGAATGTGCCGTATTTATGGAAAAAATGCTCAATACCAGGGGTGGGGCGTGTGCAAATATTAAAGTTGACACAGAGTTAAACACCAGAATGCGGCTGTCTGTTTCAGGCTTGAACGCAATCATCAGTGTCAGTGTCAAATGATATATATATATATATATATATATATATATATATATATATATGTTGTGTATTTAGGCAGCAATCACTCTTTTATACATGTTTCATTAAAGACGACAGACAAGGTACTGTGATTAAGCTTTTTATGCAATTGTTCATATATTCTAAAGAATGTTTTCTTTTCTGGACAAAGAATGTATAGAAACTGTCCAAATGTTCACTAATTCCGAGCACTTTCGGCTAAATTTTTAGCCATCCTCAATGACGATCTTATTTTACTTTTTAACTGGATGTATGGGTCCTGTGTACGGATATAGATTTATAGGGATATTGTTCGTAGTTAATATCAGTGTCTTTTTTATTATTAAGGCTTCCATTATTTTCAATCTTCTTTTTACATGTGGATGAGGAAATTTTGCTCGTATTTTCTACTAGCATGATTTGGATGGAGCCTGGTAGGTTTGTGCGTGCGTTTACATTAGTTCTGATGGAGCTGTGGCCGGATAGGTGTAATGTCATTCATCTGAATAGTAGTAACGTGACCGGTGTAATTATTTATGAGTTCGGTTTGAATATATATATATAAACCACCCTCCATCCACAATTAAACATATACCCTCAACAATAGAGAATAGAATCAGCATTAACTCCGCTAATAAAGAAATATTCCAACAACACAGTAATTTTTAGAACGCAGCCCTGAAAATAGTGGATACAAAAATGCTAACATCAATTATAGAAACAATTGTACTAACCAGAAAAAAAAAAACAGGAAAAGAAAAATCATTTGGTATACCCCTCCGTTCAACCAAATGGTTAGTATTCAGCTAGGACAGAAATTCCTAGATTTAACTGAAAAACACTTTTAGTAGACTTAGTAAAATATTTAATAAAATCACCTAAAATTAAGTTACAGCTGCACTGAAAATCTAGAAAGTATAATAAAAAACACAATAATAAAATCCTGAATAAACCCCCATGCCAGAATAGTATTGATAAAAATCCTACACTTAAATTAGACAAAAATAGTTAAAAAATTATGTAATTGTAGAAATCCAGAAGACAGCCCATTGGAAAATAAATGCCAATGTAATCTCATCCATTGAGAGTAATACCAATGATATACTATCTCAAGAATCCAGATGGAGGCAGCATAAGTCCTAAATAAAAAAATCAGATATTTAAATTTTTGTCATTTGAAGAAATGAATTTAAAACCAAAAAGTAAAATGGAAAATTATAAAAAAAAAACTAGAACTTGTAAAACTGTAATGAAAATTTATCAAACAATAGACAAGATCTCTCTGTTTTTTGCCATATCATAAATTTTTCATTGAATAATTAGAATAAAACAAACAAACAATAAAATTTTTTAAAGTCCATAGTCTAAATAAATAGTCTAAATGCCCTACAAAAAAAATGAAAATAAAGATAAACCCTTTATTTAGTCGTAAAAAAAAGATATTGTAATTATTTATATGTTCTGTTTGAATATATATATATATATATATATATATATATATATATATATATATTCAAACCGAAATTAAATAATTATATACATAAATATATATATACTTACATTTATATATATATATATATATATATATATATATATATATATATATATATATATATATATATATGTATGTACTAAGGGGGATCTCTCTGACTGATACTAAATCGGTCGGGTTTCGATCCCGGATTGAAGCAGTCGGACGTCTAGCCACACTGAATAGCTGTGATTTAGCGAAAAAGTCAGTCTGTGGATTACAATATATATATATTAACAATACCTTTTATTGTACATTTTTCTGTGTTAATTTTCAATCTCCCGTTGAAGCCTGAAGAGCGGGGGCGAAACCGGTTTAGCTTCACCCGTTTTTTTTAATATGTCTCGTAATATTAAGTTTTATACTTTTATTTCGATCATTAAATTTTGTACCGACAAAAATATCTTTAAAATATATATATATATATATATATATATATATATATATATATATATATATATATTAGGGTAAAATGAAAGGGTAAGTGAGATGATGCGATATTCCGCGACCAGGCAAAAGTCAGTAATTCGTGGCGTTATTTTCTAACAAGCAAGTACTACAAACGAAGTCAAACCCCACCCGAATTTGTGACCATCGAGCATGTTTTTGTGTGCAGAGAATATTCGTAAATATCAATAGCACTTGGAAAATGGCCGAACCGTTCGGGGTGAGATATTTACCGATTTCCCTACTGTGCCTATGATTAAACAAAAAAAAAAAAAAAATGAAAAAAAATGGTATTGAAAAAAAGAAAATGAAAGTAAGAGTTTCTTGCAGGGGATGGGTCAGGCGGTGTGTCCTGTGGGTGTAATAGAACGTGGTAAGCAGATAATAGATTTGTTCAGGGCGTGACACGTCATGAGTTCTCATCCTGAGATATGGCGCTTTTGTTTAAAAAAGAAAGAGCAATCGAGAATAATAAATAGAAAGAAGAATTTAAGGAATGAGATATACACACAGACACAGATTGTTATATATATATATATATATATATATATATATATATATATATATATATATATATATATATATATATATGACATTATCTGCGAACAACAAAAACATGTTAACTAGAAGCAAGACGAATGTTCTCTTAAAATATCATAAACAATTACACAAAACCACTGGACCAGAACAAGAAAATTCACTCAGTCAGTTATGTGCCATGCGTGATACACGCTTAGGCGATCATGTATCTTTCGATACATGACTGACAAGGGCAGATATTTTTCCCGCAGTAGGTTGCCATTTCTTTCTGCGGTCGACCAGTTGCGATTTAAGGATATAGAACCTGGTCTGCCCCGCTATTTAACCATAGCTGGGGAAAATTAAATCATCTATTACAAAAAATCTGAATCAACTAACCTTATCATCAAAAAATAACACCACCGCAAAATCAAAACTCCAAAGAGCCAACCTTATTTATGAGTTCAAATGTCCCTTAAAGGACTGTGTTCCTGATCAAACCAAGCTCATAAATAATTATATTGGTCACACTACTACATGCCTATCTCGACGACTCACGTTACACCTACCTGACCATATCTCAATTAGGAGTCATTTAAACACACGCGAAAACCTGTTTCCATCCGAACCATGCTAGTAGAAAATATAAGTACAATAGGCTGATTCATATGAAAAAAAGATTGAAAAATAATGGAAGTCCTAATAATAAAAAAAAAGAAAAATCCAGCACTCGATAACATTAACTACGAACATGGCCGCAGTGTTCTGACCGTGTTTGGAACATAAAATATTCCTATATCTTCAGACACATAAATAAAAACACACATTGAGTTAAAAAGAAAAATCGTCCTTGATTATGGATATAATGATAATAAACGTTCGCTTTCTGAGATCCGGAATCGAACTTCACCATGATCGATTTGTGAAGAAGGGCCTTGACGTTATTGGTCTGAAGGGGTCGATCCCAGCTTGCGTCACCTTTAGAAAGTGCCTGAAAATCATACCACGAGGTGACCCAAGCATTGTGGGTGAAATCGGGTAGACGGAACTCTTGGGGGCCGCCGATGATTGTGTTAGCACGTAATCACAAGTCATCGTGACCGAGGGTTTGAACGTGCTAGCCTTGTTCAGACTGCTGATCACGCTAGATAACGCGCTCTCTCCCAGAATCTCTAACTGAGGTCCGCTCAGCATAGTTGCAGTATAAACTGGTAGCTTCTGTGGGTGTTTAACAAACACAACTAGGGGATTAGTTAGCAATACGAAGTTGAAAAATAGATACGGTTCTACAGGAGGATACTGAGAATGCCATATACATAATATTAGAGCTTCGAAAAAGTTTGGCGTAAAAGGTAAAGGAAGAGGATATTTATACACAGGATCCGAAAGAAAAATTTCAAATTACTGGCATATATAAGGAGAAAGCCTAGAAATTTGACACTCACAGGAAGAGACAGTTGGAAACATCCGTGGGTAAAAAGGATAGAAATTGTGGAAGCACATGAACATCCAACGGACATGGATCATTTCTTTTTTCGTGAAATACATCTGTTTGCTTCTTAGGTGCACATCATTAGGGGTTTCAAGTCATATCCCCTATTCTCGGTAACCCAACCGATACTGATCGGGTGTCGGCTTGTATGTCATGAGTCAGATACTTTTCTCATAATATGCTAACAAACGGCGACTCCTTCATCCAACAAAAACACGAGTTTTTTACGGAAATGGCACAAACAAGCTTGTAGAAAAATGGTAGACATTTTTTTTTCAAATCAATGGCGATTATGTACTTGACTAATAAATGTTTTTTTCTTTCTTTTTTTCTTTTGAGTATGCTCCTCCCCCTTCTCTTGGACATGAGTAGAGGCTTACGCCTTGTTTCTTGTTTAGGAAGGGGTTCCCGGTACTCTTTCTCTCTCTCTCTCACTGGCCTCTGTATCTCCAGTTGCTTTGATCTATCCACTACCCTTCTCATCCTTTCTTCTATCCCTCCTATCTGATCTTGCTCCAAATTTTCTGTAACCCCTTGCATCCTAGTGGCTTCCCGCCTTGCTTGGGGTGAAACGCTTAAAAAAAAAATGTACCATTTTTTTTTATTTTCGAATCAGGCATGAACTTTTGCATTGATCTAATAACTAACTCCACGCAATAATCAGTTGAAAGATTTTCATGTTCAATTGCCATCGGAACCACGCGGCGGACAAGAACGCCTCCCATCAAGGGCTGACCAGAACTGACTCCGGTTCCAAGCGTGAATGTTAATATGGATCAGCAACCGGGATACACCCTATTTCCGGTTTTGTCGTCACTTGATATCGAAAAAACCCACATCCACTCCTTTGCTTTTCCGTTCGCCCGAATGCAACACAGAAAACGAGACTTCAAAGAGAATCACCTCCTGACTTAGTAAAGAGAAACATACGAGATCGAGATAAAGCCACGTCTCCCTTTTCTACGTAGGTGTCCTTAGTAAAACATAAGCATAAAGATATTTCTTTTTAAATATATCTTTTTGCTCTGCTCTTATACACTGCACAAAGTTTAATTTTACCCATTGCACTTTTTTCTGTGCACTATATTATATACATAAATTTATTCAGGAATATATGATGGCTGGCTACAACTCGATTTTGAGTAATTCCATCGCTTGATTAACCCTCAAATACAGACTTAGTCTTTTTATTTCTGTAAGAGACATACATGGTAACTCCTCTGTCATTTTATAGTTCAATCACGAACAACATCCGGTTCATCAGCTTATTTTAATATCAAAGAGTTTAACTACCCCTGAATACTTTCAAAGTCTAAAGCAAAGTCAGAAATCGAGCAGTCCAGGAAGTGGTTTAACAGACGACTGAAAATATGAATCCGAAAGATGCTTTACAAAAGCTAAGGCCATTTCTATTGCTTCAAGTCTCTTCTTCATTTGTGAGGAGATTGTCCAGCATTCACTGTCATATAGGAGGACTGATATTACATAACAGTTCAGGACTCTTTTCTTTGTGGAAACACATTTCTATTGCTTCAAGTCTCTTCTTCATCTGTGAGGAGATTGTCCAGCATTCACTGTCATATAGGAGGACTGATATTACATAACAGTTCAGGACTCTTTTCTTTGTAGAAGCACATTTCTATTGCTTCAAGTCTCTTCTTCATCTGTGAGGAGATTGTCCAGCATTCACTGTCATATAGGAGGACTGATATTACATAACAATTCATAACTATTTTCTTTGTAGAAGCCTATTTCTGTTGCTTCAAGTCTCATCTTCATCTGTGAGGAGATTCTCCAGCATTCCTTGTCATATAGGAGGACTAATATTACACAACAGTTTATGACTCTTTTCTTTGTAGAAGCACATTTCTGTTGCTTGAAGTCTTATCATCTGTGAGGAGATTGTCAAGTATTCACTGCTATATAGGAGGACTGGCAATTATATAACGGTTCAGGACACTTTTCTTTGTAGAAGCACATTTCTGTTGCTTCAAGTCTCTTCTTAATCTGTGAGGAGATTGTCAAGTATTCACTGCTATATAGTAACATCGATATTACATAAGAGTTCAGTACTTTGTTCCTTGTTTTTAATGAAACTTTCTGTTTCTTAGTACATCGTTTACCTTGTGGAATGTATCTTTCGCTATCCGAAAGTGCATTTCAGTGTCGCATGCATACAGGATTTGCAACGCTTTAATTTCTTTCAATCATTTCACCTCATGCAAGACAGTAAAGCCGCTAAGACACAAGCCGTTATTGAGAGTGAACGAATAAGAAAAAAAGGAGAAACGTTATTAAGGACTGAGAACAATAGAAGAGTAATCGAAAAGGCAGTTGATAATGGTTTAGATTGCATTTAAACTTTCGAAGATCAAAGATGGCTAGAAAGAATGGAACCAGAAAAGAGTTCCACAAGCAATATGTGCGAGAAAAGAAACTATTAGTATATAACATTCAGTTACATGTAGTCGACTGTAAATTGATGAACCCTTGTTGAAAATCTCGTATTGCTCTTAAATTAAGAAAGTGAACGTACTCTAGCGGAAAATTCGTCATAACAATTACCATGAAAGTATTTATAGAAAAGTCACATGGAAGCTACATTACGGAGGGGGGGGGGAAACGACTGACACCGAGATGATAATATGCAACCAAGGAATCAGTTCTTTGGCCCAAAATAATAATGGTAGTGTATAAAAGGCCAGAGACATTTCGAACCCACTCCGCTGATACCGATTCTAATGTTGCTTAACCGTGACGCCAGCCCTTTTCACCACCACAAAAAAAAGAAGAAAGTAAATAAATTTGTCAGCTCATAAAAGCAATAAGCAATAACTCGTCTTACGAAGATAGAACGCTTTAAATTGACAAAAGCTTGCGCTTAATAGAGGTTATTGCAACTGGTAAATTTTCTTGTTAAAACAAAAATAAACAAAATTCGGCTTCGAAAATAGATTCAAACACGGAAAGAATAGCAGAAAACAAGAGAGAAAGAAAGAACGAACGGAAGAATGGAAGAAAGTCAATGGAAAAGAAAAAAAATATTGCGGACTTTTATATAAAACAATCGCTAAAAAACAAAATGGCTGTCGATCGATTATTTCGCACGTAGATTCAGGGTTAGAATGCAGGTTGATTTGGTTCACTTAAGGTGTTCAATAGATATAGAATCATTGATTGATGCTCCTTTATACAAAGGGAGGCAAGGTTAAGCGGTGTTGTCTGGATTAAAATAGTTTCTAAACTTTTAATCGCAACAATTTGGGGCAGTTTTGGTTCGTCTCATTTGCGAAAAAGCATCAGATTATAAAAATGATCATATATATATATATATATATATATATATATATATATATATATGTAAGCAAATATATGGATATAGATCCGACAGTATGAAGAAAAATATACAGAAAAAAATATTTTAATATTTTGAAATCATCTTCGAATACGTTTTCACAACATCGCCCACGTGACGACGACGTGATCATATTTTAAACGGAACGCTGATCTTATATAAAAAAATTCAGTTATCTGTTTGGATTAGTTGTGCTCTTATATCCATCGGCTTTTTCATGTTGAATTTTATATGTTCTAATGTTAATTATGTTTTATGAATATGTCCTGATGATGGTCTAAAATAGACCGAAACGTCCGACGTTGAATTTATATTAACATTAATACAGCATAACTGCATATTAAGATTTATGTTTGTTTTTTCTGCATATTTTTCTTC